>LPNX011092203.1:205884-242570 GCA_001517045.1 Pseudotsuga menziesii | reverse complement strand
AGAACATTCCTATTTCTATTCCTTTTTCCACTTCATCTATTCTTTCGACATCGTTGGAACTACACAGTACTTCCACATACTCACATTCTTTAGTTACACAAACTAATAGCTCTTACACTCCCACAACTTCTCCCCATGAACCCATTACATCTGTCCCCACTTCCATTTGTTGATCCCTTGCATCTATTATTATCACACCTTCCACCATCATTCCCTTTATTAGTATGCAGATTCCCATCCCTGAAACATCTCATCCTACACCCATACTCACTGTTCATGAGGAAACTATCTCAACAACATATGAGATGGCTGATTTTGGCGAAGATGCAGTTGTCTTCTTGGGACAATACTTCTGGAGGATAACAGAGAAATTTGTTTTTAAAAAAGGATCAAAGAGGTCTAGTGAAGGGACTATCAAGCAAGGATTGTTACCTAACCAGGTTATCTGGAAGAGTGCTTCCACTGATGTCAAACATGAAGCCTTAGAAACTGCAACTGCTATGAGAGGGTTTGTTGGGGTAAACTTTTATTCAGTTTCCCTGCTAAATAAAGAGGTTGAAGAAAAGAAGTAGGAATTACATAGGTACAAATAGGACCAAGCATAGGTTGAAGCACATCATAATCAGGAAATGCAGGACCTAAAGGATGAATATGAGGAGAAGCTAAGACAGCTTCAAGAAAAAAATGATTAGCTCAAGTGCCATCTTGAGAAGGAAAATGATCTTAATGATCAATAGGCTAATAAGAATTCTATCCTTGAACAACAACTAAAGGATCTCCAACTTGTATCGACCACCTATTCTTTCTCCAATTTCATAGGAGAAGAATTTAAACAACTAGCCTACAAAGTCCATGATGATTATTATCAAGGAATGGTCAATATTTTTAAAGGATTTAATGAAATGCAGGAGTTATATATTTCATTTTAGCACCAATATGACATTCTCCATGATCACAACAGAAGGCGAAAGGAAGAAACCAAGGCCTACAACAACCTAGTGGACTAGCATAATTATATCAAAGATAGACTAGATGATTTTCCAATATTAGACAAGCTCAATACCAAGAGCATCCACATGTCAATTGAGACATGGGAGAATGCCTATGACCTGGTGGAGTCCATCATTAAGGATGGACATGTGTCTTGCAAGAAAAGATGGTTTTCTTGAAAAAACTTGTTATGTTTTCTCGATATGCCATCGTTGGATCCTATTGATGAGGCTATGCCTCAGAAGCTAAATCTGGAACAAATTGAAAGTGACTTTGCTAAAGTCAAGGAGAAAATTCAGGAGATCACTCAGCTTATATTGGATGAAATCAAGCAATGGATCGAGACACCTCTCACCTCATTGGTGAGGATTGACATGTTCCTCTAAGAGCGGGCCAAGATCAAGAAGAAAGAAATCGCATCTCTGATTCACAAACTAGAGTTGCATTTGGAATATGCCCAATATCGGGACATTCAAGATTTGACGGATGCATTTTCCAAGTGGTGGTCCACCCTTGAAAAATCATAAAATTGGATATTTTTAATCCCACATCATCGGGATATTTTCTTCTTTGCAAAATTATTGTAATATTATTTAAAGGGAAGGGTGTCTCCCAATAGAGGGGATCATAGGATTAAGTATAGTAGAAGGGACTGCCAAATATGAGAAGGGATTGCCAAATATATACCAGGAAAGATTTGTAATTTTGGAAATATTGTAATGTTTTACAGTTTAATAAAATTACCATTAGAGGAAATTTCAACTCAAAATGGGCCTCCTAAGAAAAAATAATAAAATAATATTTATTAATTTTGGAGGAAGAAAAGAAAAACACTACTTTTTTGTTCATATTTTCGACATATCTCCCTCTGATTTTACTCAACTTTTGATCGGGAGAGCTCGTTGGATGCCAAATTAAATTCCGCATCCAATGGGTACGCACTTGGCATACTTTTGACGGACCTCGATACCCAAAAAACAAGAAATAATTTCGAGTGGGTACCCGTTAGATGCGAAATTTAATTTCGCATCCAAGGATCTCTCTCGATCGAAATTTGAGTAAACACATAGGGATATATGTTGAAAATACGAACAAAAAAAGTAGTTTTTTTATGATACCTATCCCCAAATTTATACTAATTTTTTTTTAAGACCTATACGGTATTTCAAATTAAAAGCAATTTCATTGGCTAACACAAGATGACATGGAATTTGAATTAGTGTTAAAAGGCCCATTTTGAGTTGAAATTTCCTCTGATGATTGTTACTTGTGCTATGTTGTATGGTGATTCATTAAATTTGTTTCTTGAATTTCAGTCATTCTCCTATGTTTCTGAAAGACTGACCATAGGTTTCTCATGTATTAAATGTGTTAACTTATGTACTGATGTTTCATTACAATATTAAAATGTTAAATGTGCATTGAATAAATGTGTTTATTTATTTCACATAACATTTCCCGCGGCTATTGAACAATCATTGATCCATAATGATAATTTTTGAATTAGTATTATCTAATAGAGCAGTTTTGGTGCACATAATGCTTTGAATAAAGCACTGCAATTATCATTGTTTAGTTTTATTTAAAGTAGACTAAAGGAAACAAACTTGATCTATTTTTTTATATGTTGAGTAATCATTTCCCTTGTCATCAATTATACATTATAACTATTCTACTTAAAGATATTTCACAATCATTTTCTTAGTTTCCCCACACAGTTCAGTCTAGTGTCCAATTACTTCAAACCTTTCTTAGATATTCCTTATAGGAAGAACAAATCTACTCGATTTGAAAACCCTTGTGCCAGTGGAGGCCTTCTATCCATGGGATTTAGTCATCCCAAACAACTCAGGGATAGAATATTCTCTGCGTTGGATTAATTCAAAGGATTTTTTTGGTTGGAATTTATCCTTGTGTTGATTTCCTGTAGATTATCCAACAACCTACAAGCATGATCCATCAACACTCAGTAGGGCACATCTTTTGGTGGAAGCAGTTTCATATTTTAAGAAGTTTCAATTTTGACCCTGTCACTGGCGCTAATAGAAACTAGGTCATCAAGTTTTAGAGGCTTCCCACCTCAGTATTTAGGAAAGGACTCTGCTGAGAAAATCACGTCAAGGAGGCACATATTTATGTCCAAACAAAATTCCCAAAATCCAAGTTTGGAAAATTAGGGTTTCTCTGACAAACCCTAGGTCATCCAGTTCCGAAACCAGGTAGGACATCTTAAATCAAAAAGATATAAATATTTTATATTTCCGTTTGGGGTTCTCATTTGAAAATATGACTCACCATACTCATCTTGACGACAAGGTTGGAGGGGCTGATAACTTCCGAGCATGGAAGTACATACTCTCCTTGATCCTTGAAGAGAATGATTTGGATCAGTACATCTATGAAGAAGTTCTTGAACTAGAGGGATATGAGGTTAAGGATACTCATAACAAGAACTTGGATAAGGCCAACAAAATCATTGCATTTTATATTAATGATCACCTCATCCCCCATCTTGTGTCTTCGTTCAATACATCGAAGGAAGCATATGATGCTTTGAAAAATATGTTTGAGGAAAAAAACATCAACTAGAACATGACTTTGAGGAACCAGTTGAAGAAAGTGAAGATCCAGAACTCAAAAACTATATAGTCCTACTTCATAAGGGTTTCTCAAATCAAATAACAACTTTAAGTGGTTGAGGAGAATGTCAAAGAAGGATAAATTTTTAAGACTACCTTGAATGGTCTCCCTAGATCATGGGACTCATTCATTCAAGGAATTCGTGCAAGAAGGAAGTTGATTCATCTTAGCTGACTCCAAGAAGAATGCACAAAAGAAGAAGCTCGACTCATAACAAGAGAAGAGAATATGGGAGAAACTGAAGCTAAATATCTCACAATTCACACCAGGAAGAACTACAAGAAGGGAAAGAAGGAAAAGAAGGAGAACTATCATAACAACAAGAACAATAATTAGAAACAAAAGAAGATCAAGAGATATCCTTACAATGTTTTATGCTATAATTTTGATCAAAAGGGACACTTTGCAAGAGACCATCCCAGTAGGAAACAAGATGCAACATGCTCATGTTGTCGAAGATGATGAACCAATAAATAAAATATTCAGAAGAGAGAAGGATTATTCTGATGAATAGTATGTGATAACCGCAACACTTACAGGAACTATCTCACATGAAAAGTAGTGATTGGATAGAAGGAATCATTAGAGCATGAGTCACCTCACAAGGTGAAACTTGGGGATTATTATCAATATCCCATAAAAGGGAGTGGAGAAGCTTTACATAAGCTAGACTAAAGGAAATCCTTAAAGATAAAGGATGTGTTGTATGTTCCAAGATTGAAGAATAATCTTGTCTCCATCTTTGCAATAGATGCAAAGGGAATGAGAATTGAATTTTTTTATGGCCAAGTTCTAATGTATCCTAAAGGAAAGACAATAGATGATGCAATAACGATTGGAGAAGAACACTATGTATTGTAAAAACTAAAAGGACATCCTGAACAAGCATTGGTTCATGAGTCAATAGAACCAAGTGAACTATGGATCTAAAGGACTTCACATGTGCACTATAAAGCACTACCGATGGAAATAAAAGAATTCTCTAGACTTACAGAGATATAGGCAAAGCATGAAGTTTTGCGAAGGATGTGCACAAGGAAATAATGCAAAGAAGATATTTCCCAACAATGAAAGCAAGACTAAATGAATACTCAAGATAGTACACATGGATGTATGCGTACCCATGTCTTATAGTTCATTAAGAGGGTATGTGTGCTATGTTTCCTTTATATATTGTTTCTCACGTGATACTTGGATATATTTCTTGAAAGGTAAAAATGAGGTATTTAGTAATTTCAAGGAATATAAAGCCTTGGTCAAGAACCAAAATGAAAGGAAGATCAAGACTCTGCTGTTAGATAATGGCGGATAATTCACATTGAAATAATTCAAGGAACTCTGCAGATATTTTGGGATTAAGAGGGAGTTGATAACTCCATACAATCCTCAACAGAATGGGGTTACATAATGAAAGAACTGAACCATAATGGAAGCAACGAAATAATTCTACATGACTAGGATCTTCTTATGCACCTTTGCGTATTTTCATAGGATACAATGATACATCAAATGCCTACCGAATATACTTCCCATGATTCAAGAATATAAACATCAACATAGATGTAATATTTGATGAAGACTCAACACTCTTCAGATCCAGGAGGATACCTATTCAATAGGTCGAGGAACCTGCAGATACGAGAGTCTAAGACGTGGAAATTGGAGAAGGAATTCTTGAATATCATGAGGATCATGTCATGGAATATCCTCAAGAGCTGGTAGAGACACTTCTTGAGAAGTACTACCACAAGAAGAAAATAGCATGGACATGGGATCTCATACAAGAAACAAAAAGGCATGGCACTCCAGAAGGAATGCATAGAGAAAGGAAAAGAACAAATCCTTACAATAGATATGTGGCCCTGTTGTGTGACATCATTGACAAGGGACCTCCACCTATGAAGAGGCTTCATAAAAGAAAGAATAGAAGGATGCCATGACTGAGGAGTATCAGTCAATCATGAAGAATGATGTCTTTGAAATAGTTCTGAGACCACAAAAGAAGTATGTCGTGACTTAAAAGTGGATCTATAATATTAAGCATACTACATATGGAAGCATGGATAAATACAATTCAAGATTCATAGAACAATTCTTCTCATAGAAAGAAGCCATATACTATGAAGAGAAATTTGCACCTGTGACGAGGTACACTTCCATCGGGACCATAATTGCATTGGCTAAAATTATGAAATGCAAGATACACCAAATGGATGTCAAGACAACTTTATTGAATGGTGTAGTTGAGGAGGAAGTTTACATGTAACAACCACTAGGATTCAAGACACATGAGATGAAGACTCATGTGTGAAAATTGAGGAATGCCTTGTATATATTGTAACAGGTACAGAGGACATGGTCTAAAAGGATGGATAGGTTCCTGATGAGCCAAGGATTTACCAAGAGTAAATATGATTCCAAACATTAATTCAAGTTTGAAGGAAGAATTCTAGTGATTCTCCTTCTATATGTCGATGGCTTGTTTCTAATAGGAGAATATGAACTCGTTAAAGATAAAAGGAGGAGACTTGGTACAAAGTTTGAGATGAAATACCTAGGGATGATGCACTATTTTGTAGAGATGGAGGTGTGGCGGAATGTAGATGGTATTTTCATTAGTCAAGGAATGTATACAGTGGAGTTTTTGAAGAGATTCAGAATGCTCGATTGCAAGGAAATAACCACACTTATGGAATCAAACTTGAAGCTTTTGTGTGATGCTTCATCAGAGTTGGTTGATGTCATGATATATCATTAGATGATTGGATCATTGATGTATCTGACGAATACGAGACCCAAAATAAGATTTGTGGTGAACATCTTGAGCCAGTTCGTAATGGATTTGAGACATCTTCACCTGATAGTTGTAAATCATGTATTGAGGTACCTGAAGGGTACAGTGGATTATGGGCTCTAGTATGATATGAATTAGAAGATTAACCTACATGGTTATGTTGATTCGAGTTGGGAAGGTAGTGCCATTGATAGGAAGAGAACATTGTGTTGTTTCTTCAGTTTGGGATCTGGCATGATCTCCTGGTTTAGAAGGAAGAAATCATGTGTGGCGCTCAGTACAATCGAGGCAGAGTATGTTTCCTCTTTCTCAGCTAGTTGGGAGGTTGTGTGGCTGTAGAAATTACTGTCTGATTTGTTTGATCTCTGGTTAGATGTGACTTGTATCTTCTACAGAAATCAAAGCTATGTTAATATTTTATAGAACCATTTGTTCCATGACAAGTTGAATCACATAGAGATGAAGTTCCATTATATCATGGATATGGTGTAAAGAGGAGCATTGAAGCTATAGAACATGGCAACAGATGAGCAAATATCCGATGTGTTGACTAAGTCATGGAAACAGACGAGAAAATATTCGACATGTTGAGATGTAGGTTATTGTCCTGGTAATGTAAAGAAGGTACTGGATTGCTCCTATGTAATTTCTTGCTCATAGATGTGATAGATAACTCGATGAGTACTAGGTATACACCCAATATGAAAAATGGTTGACTCTGTAGAAAATTCTGATGAGAGATAGTACCTTTTGATGATCGATAAGAAGGTGATGATGGAAGCAACTATGATGATGATTCTATGACTCCGTGATCATGACTCCGCGATGAACACTTGACCAAATGTGTTGATGACTGTGGAAGAGAGAGAATACCTTCCTAATTAAGAGGGAGTGGTGATTTATTTGTAATTTCTGAAGTTATTATGATGTATATTATTATTTTATGTTTTGTACCCCCATTAGCATTGTGTTTACCTCCTTTCAGGATGTCATTATTATGTATATACCATGAGGTACAACCTCCATTTTAATTCAGGGAAATATTCCCCAATGTAACATCATGTAATATCTATTTGGAGTCACTCTAGGAGAAGTCTGCTCTGTTAGGGTAATAGGTTGGACCTAATCATGTAATAGGTCAGTCTCTTGATTAGTATAAATAGGGAGGTTCCCTCCCTCATTTATACACACCTCACACTCACTCAATTTTGCATGAGAGAGAGAGAGATAGATAGATACCAAAGACTTCTTATTACTGGGTTTAATCATTTTATGACACAGTCTTTGTGGGTGTATTATTCTAAGGAAGTTTGTAGGGTTTTCTCCTTTATGGTTTCCCTGGTGAAAATATTTGTGTCTTGTGCATCTGTTATATCTTATGCATAGTGTTGTACTTATTATTCTTTTAGATAAAGATCCTAACTAAGCTAACAACATCTAAGAAAAACTAACAATAAGGTCATAGTTTGGTGCAAGAACCTAGGTTCTAAATCCATGGAATCTATCTCTAAGCCTTACATTCCATGTGTTGGACCTTAAGACACAAAATAGGCCATGCATAGGAAATATTTCGCATGTGAGTAACATGTTGTGTCACATCTAAAGGTTTAAGAAACCAAGTAGGGTTGTCATGGCCCAAGTCATGTTCTAGGGTGAATATATAGAGTTTCAGTCAAGAACATGACACTTTGGGTTGTACGTAGGCCATCCATGAGGCCATGTCCCATCCTTTGCCATGACATAGATATGGTTCATAGTTTGAGGTTTCTCACGTTGTGGATGCTTCGTGGTCACTAATCCATGGTTTGATAACAAAACCCGTGTTGTTTGGATATAACATGTTTGTATGGGGCTCATTTAGTAAAAAATGAACTCCTTTTTTCAATGTTCATATGATTTATATTATTATATCATTTCCAATTTTTAGATACTGGCAATTTCCCAATACATGAAACATCATAGGTTTCCTAGTGGGAAGGATAGAAAATGTAAACAATGCAAAAAATGGGTTTTCTAATGAATATATTTTGCAAGATGAGATAGTCGAGAAACATCTCACAATGTAATATGCAATCCAATGATTAACTAGATCCAACCAAGGAATATAGGTTTTCATTTATTTGTTTCTTTACATTAATTCTATTTTAATCCTAAAATGTAACTAAGGGTTATGTCAAATATTATAGAATAATTGTTGATGCTTGGCTTAGTTAGCCTTAAGAAACCACCTCCAATCAATACAAAAAAACCATGTGATTAGCACCCCCTTTTTGCTTCCTTTTTTGCGCCCATACCCTCGTTTAATGTATTTTTCTTCATTTCCTTGGACAAGTCTGTGCAATTTCATGAGTCACTGCTATTTTAGGTGTTTTTTGCATCCTTTTGTTAAAGTTGGTGCTAAACTCATCACAATTTGCACTGGTTTTTGCACCGAGTGTTGTGTCAGGTTTAGTGCCATTTTTTAATGTAAGTTTTAACACCGGATTTAGTTCCTAGTTTTGTACCATATTTAGTTGTGGGTTTTGTGCCAAGTTTTACGTTAGGTGTTTCAGCTAGTTTTGTGCCTAGGTTTTGTGTCTACTTTTGTTGTGCCCCCTTTTGAATCCATTTTTTCCACCACTTTTGCACCCACATTTGCATCCTATTTTTCATCATATTTGTCATCCATGTTTTCCTCATTCCTTGCATCTACGGTTGCATCCACTTTTGTTGCACCCCATTTTGCAACCATTTTTGCACCTACTTTCACTTTTGCACCCACTTTTGCTTCCACTTTTGCATCTACGTTTGCATCCTTTTTTGCGTTGAGGTTTGCATGACTATTGTATCCCTTTTTGCATCCAATTTTGTGTTGAGTCCCACATCAGGTGTTGCATTTATTTTTCCATCTACTTTTTGTGCATACACTTTTGTACCCACAAATGTGTCCACATTTGCTTTTCTCTTTGCATATTTTTTTGCATCCATAGTTGCATCCTTTTTTGCATCCATTTCTTTTGCACCCCATTCTGCACCCACTTTTGCATTTACTTTCTCCCCCACTCTTGCTTCCACTTTTGCATCCATGTTTTCATCCTCTTTCGCGTCTAGGTTTTCGTACACTTTTGCATCTAGTTTTGTGCCCATATATTGAAGAGGACAATGCAGATAACGATGATGATAATGTTCTCTATGATGATGAAAACAATGATGATTATGATCATGATCCTGATCTTGATATTAACAATGAAAATGTGGATCTTGACAGTGATGATGTTGGCAAGGAAATAAATGATGATAATGGTGATGATGGAAATGATGATGACAATGATGCTTAAAATGATGATAATGATGATGATCATGATGATCATGATCATGACAATAATGATTATAATGACAATGATAATGATAATGAGGATGATGATGTTGACAATGAGAACAATGATGATGATGATCGTCTTCCAAAATATAATTTTTATTACTCATTCATAGATTGTATGTGTTCTCCATGAGCCTTTTCCACTAATCACAATGCTGATTGTGATGATGAAAATGATGTGATTATATGAAGATGATGACAACAATGACTATTACAATGATGATGATAATGAATTAAATGATGATGACAATGATCACTATGTTGATGATGATGATCATCATCATCATCATAGTCATCATGACCTAATTGATTATGTTTATCATCATCATCATCATCATCATCATTGTTCATCCTTGTCATCATAATCAATTATTATGACAATGACAATAGCATAGATGAGGATGACGACGATGATAGAAATGATGACGATGACGATGATGATGGTGACAAAGTCAAAGAAGATTATGATGATGTGATTCAATGGAGATGATGGTGATGAGGATGAAGATGATAATGGAAATGGTGATGATGATGATGATAGTGATTACAATGACGACTATGAGAACGATGATAGTGATGCCAATGGCGACAGTGAAAACTATGACAATGATGAAAATAATGACAATGAAGGTGATGATGATGTAAATGATGATTATAACTTCAACGAAGATGAAAAGAATGAAGACATGGTGATGGTGATGGTGATTACAATGATGAGGATGATGAGGATGATGATGTTGATGATGAAAACGACAATGATAATGGTGATGACAATGGCGTTAATGTCGATGTTTATGTTGTTGTTTATGATGATGATGACGATGACAATGATGATGTCGATGGTGATGAAAATGACAATGACGATGGTGATGACAATGATGTTAATGACATTGAGGTTGGTGTGATTATATAATAATGACAATGATGATAATTCCAATCAATGACTATGAAAATGGAAATCATGATGGTTATGTAAATGATGAAGAAACTAAGAATGAGGGAATGAGGTGGGGTAAAATCCAATTCCTTAGGCCATTCTATCTACTTATGGGGAGAATATACCATTTTTCGGTCTCGAGGATACCAAACATTGCTTAAGTAGACAATTTTTGGCATGTCAAGAAGATAGGGTGTCCATTTCAAGGTTATTCACACTAATATTTGTTCTCATTCCGCAACCCATGTTCTCGAGTGAAATATATATATCCTTACACTATAATTTGTTTCCTCAGGGATCATTTTCCATTCACAAGGCCCCATGCTATCATACATTCCCTATATAGGGAAAACATTACGTAAAAGTGGGATATGATTACCATTTAAAGCATGCATAACTTATAACCATGTTTGAGCACATTATACTCTTGGAGGTTGTAGATAAATTGGATTTTTTTGAACTATACCAACTATATTCTTGGAAATTAAATTAGATTTGATTGGTAAGGTTGGAAAATATGATCCGATTGTATTAGAAATAAAGGGTATAGGAGAATCCAATTATTGACATATAGCAATTATAATCAACTATAATAAATGTAAGTATTTTGGGTTGTAAAATTCTATTGACAAAACTATAAATTAATTGAAGATAGAGATGGAAACGATGATGAAGATGGAGATGACAATGACGATGAACATGGTAGTGATAATGACAATGATAATGATGATGACGATAAAGATATTGGCGATGAAATTGTTAATGATGTGATTATATATTGATGACAATGATTGAAAAATTACACACATTATACTAGGAAGGAATTAAAGTGAATGCAAATTGCGTCCACTTTAGCACCCCAAATCAATTACATTTAAATTATTCTTGTGCTAGGTTGTAAAGGTGCAAAACTAGGAACATTATATCGGGATGGTGCTAAAGTGGACATAAACTTCATCCATAATAAATCCTTCATCACAAATTTGAGATCTTCCAAAAGTTGTTCAAATATGGAGGGATTAGTTGCCATTAACCCTCAACTTTATTATCAAATTTTAAGTCATGTTATGCACATTTATGGAAGTATTTATCATAATTTATTGTCATCTTGTTCATAAAGTCATATGTGTTCTTCATGAAAATCCATTTTGTTCTTTTAGGATTTTTTTTCACATAACTTGGAATCACCTTTATATTAATATATACACTCCCTCATAATCACTATAAATTTATAGTTAGATTTATCTGTAGACAAAAAATATTAAAGAAGAGGAAAGAACCTCAATACATATTAGCACATGAAAAAGGCTTTCAAACTCTAAGCATGAGTTGAGAGATTCATTAAAATGAGATTGATCCTTATGTCCCTCCCACCTAATTTTCTTAAGAGACATGACACAATAATGCAAGGAATAAAATAATACCTTATAACCTAGGGAAAATCCCCAAATAAAAACTTGATTTTTTCCTTGATATATATTGTCAAATAATCACCTTCCTTGACGACATTAGTCTCGTGACATGTTCATCAACATAATTTTTTTACAAATCCATCGACATAATCACCGTTTCCCATGCCATCTAGTTCAAGATTATCATCACAAATATTTTTGTGTATATTTGGTCATGAATATCTTAACAAGAGTCAAAAACTCATCCATCATATGCTTCCAAAAGACCACTAGGATTTAGTGGTGCATCAATGGAAACTAAACGAGAAAGGGTAATGTATGAGTTCTAGTGTTGGATTAATAGAAAAAAAACGAGAAAAGGTATGCGATCAAAAGGATGTTCCCAGTCCTCTTATGCTCAATAATTAAAAAATATATATTTAAACTATCTATTCCTAACTTTGAAAAATTATTCTTTCCATCTCCCAAAAGAAACTATTCCTTGCTTGGAAAAACTCTTCTTGCCATCTCCAAAAAAAACAATAAAAAATCAAGTTGATTTGACTAAAATTAACCAATATTTAAACCCCAACAAACATAATAACATTATTTAAACCCATAAGCATTTCGATCTCTTTTAAACCAATACCAATATTAAACCCACACAAATAGAAGGATCTCTTTAAACTAGGTCCATTCGAAATGTGCCAAAATGTGTTTTCTCTCCTATTTTTAGCTCTGATAAAATCTATTTTCCCTCCTTTTGTTTTTCTATGTATAAAGGAGCGAGGGTTAGGGCCATATAATTCATTCTACTTCTTTATCTTCCATCTCGCTCAACAAAACCTACATGATACTGGAATTCGCTAAATAGTCAGATAGGTATGTCGTGTGTTCACATCCTATCCTTTGTGTATCGAATCTTTTCTGCAATGCAGAAACTAGCATTGACCAAACTCGTGTTTATATTTCGTGCTTTTGTTGTGGTTGCAGGAAATCGGAAAAATGGAGGTGCGATCAATCTATGTGATGGAAATAATTCTATTCCTTTTGGTTGGAATTGAAATAAAGGTATGTTTCCATACTTTTGAAAGGTATGTTGTGTTAAAATGATCTGCATATCTTTTAGCGTCAAGGTCGTTTTGTGGCCTTCCTTTTCCTTCGGGGTTTTCACAGAGTTGTCTTTCTTAATATTTGATGCAGAGGAACCTATACAAATAGTCAGGTGAAGACTTGAACATTTTCAATATCTTTCTTGGATTCTTGCTATCCCAAAATTCCAACCTAGCTATGGTTCGAATTGGGTTTTTATAAACAGTCAATACAATTTTGATGGATCAGATCCAGGATCCATCCATCCAGGATGGATCAAATTATTTATTTTAAAAAACCAACACATCTCATCCCTAATTATTCTAATATCCTTGTCGATTTACTCTAAATATACATAAACCTAACTCGTCTCTGTTATTGTTCTTTATTTCCTTTGTATTTCAATATTTAAGAGAGCTAGGTAGCCAATGCAGTGTTTTTCAATCATATCGGGTCGCTTACATAATGCCTCTAAAATTTTCAAATTTCGTATGAATAACTCAAATTGTTCATGTTACATTACTTCATGTGAGATAGTTCATATCATAAAAATTGTTTGGTTCTCTGTGTTCATGTATTAATGGTTTTTGTACAGAGATGGAAATAATGCCACATGGAGCTACAAGAACCAAACAAATAAGACCTCATACGCCTGCAAAGTAAGGATAGGATATAGGGTCTTTCATGACCACCAACGGATGAATATAACGAACGAACAAGAGAAGTTAGAAAATGGAGGCTTGATTTCCCACCCCACCCCACCCCACCCCACCCCACCCCTTGCTTCGCACTGGAACATGCACTATCACATGCCCTTGAATCGAGAAATCACTCCCCTTGTGGGAATAATCAGAAAAACACGGATATAATTTTCATCGAAGACCACCTTTAATATGATGAAGAGAGCGGGTAAGACTTCTAATCCTTCATCTTAATGCCTCACCTGGTAATGCTTATTTCCACGGAATATTCTTTCATGTGGATTGAGGATTTTATTGTTTGCGTGACATTACTTCATGTGAGATAGTTGATATCATAAAATTTGTTTGGTTCTCTATGTTCATGTGTTAATTGTTTTAGTTCATAGATGCAAAGAATGCGACCCCGTGGTATCTAAATTTTTATTTCATAGGAAATTATCTCATTCTAAATTATGATATAGTTAAAATTTGGGTGAATTTATCCCAATTTATATCTTCCAAACTCAGGGTTACATCAATCATCAACAAAATACTTTCCAAGTCGTGGTTATGACTCAAGTGACTGTTCTTTCTATCGAACACCTGATCATTTAGAAAAGTATCACATTGAGCTTTGATCTATTGATACTTCGTTCGTTGGTTTAGATATTCTTCAAACAGAAGAAAAAAAAAAGTTTATTTAAAATTTCAAGAATTTTTCTTGTGCACTGAAAAGTGTTGAGCAGCAGGCGATGTTGGCGCATCTCCAACTATAATTTTGTTGAATCAGAAAGCTGCATAATTATCCACAATTGAATCACACTATGTAGCGATACTATAATCCAAGTTTTCGAGTCTGGATTCGAATGAACCAACAATACGAGAAAAGGTACTTGTATCTATCTAGATTAAGAATTTATTTCACATTACCACAAGAAATGGGTTGATCGATGGAGTCAATCCAAAAACATATGTTCCACAATTTCCAAATCTCACTCAAACAAGTGGTCACATCCTCTGATAAATTATTTGACAAACAACCCACTCGATGTAGTATTCATTTGCCACTCATAGATATGAATGCAAGTGTGAGATAAAATCGTGCCTCATGAAACATTGACATAATTCTCCATCCATTTTGTAACTCTTAGATCCTATACTGGGATGGGATGGGATGGGATTGTAAAGAAAGAGACTTTTGAATTTTCCCACTCAACTTTAAATCCAAGAGTCTATAAAGTGTGCATGCTAATACAATCTAGATCCAATTTGCATTGCCATCGATGTTCACTCGGTGACGTCTCACTTGTTCAAAAAACTTCATTCATTTACTCTGCTGCATGTACCACAAAACCTTTAGATGAATTCAATAATTTGAATGAAATATCAACCTACTCAAAGAAGGCAAGGCATTTGGATCTGGACAACTCTGGTTTCTTGACTACATTAAAGTACATTTTGCATTTGTAGAGCATTGATGCAGTGAAACTCCCAATCATGGAGGTCAGTCTGGATTTGGGATCGATAATCAAGGTTTTGTACTCCCTGTTCAATCCCCTCCTTTTCATCTGGGACAAAACAACTATTTTCCCTGACCCGTTTACTTTTTTGCAATACCCATGAAGAAAAGTACTGAAAGTAACAAAGTTGGGAACTAGTCCCCCCCATAGCCACCATTTTGTGCAATATCTGCATGCATCCTCCATCCTACCTACTCCACAAAGCCTTGCTATGACCTCAATGAAAGTGAGTACAATGTACATCACCCACTTCGCTTGCATGCATCTCACTACAAAGATCAAAAGGCTATGCTAGATTTCATTTTTGTGTATTCTTCTCTACATGAATGCATAATTTTGGCATTTGTTCCTTAGCCCAGGCTCGAAATTATACTTCAAATGCCAAAGGTTATTGGTTTTCTGCAGAAGAACTTGACCTTACAGGTGATTGGGAATCCATTTGGGATAATTATATAAGAGGTCTGGAATTTGGTCGTATTCGACTTTCTGAACAAAGTGATATGTTAATCTGGTCCCACAATAATTATTTTGGGCCATTAACTGCTGCTGAAGGTTATTCCTGTATTATCTCCCACTGTTGTTCAGAATTAAATGACAAGGTGCTGAAAATTTTGTGGTCTTTGCCTATCCCTCTGAAAATCAAATGTTTTATCTGGCTTTTGATATTTGGGAAGATATTAACCTGGGAGCAATTGCAGTCTAGAGGTATCAATGGACCTAGTCATTGTATCCTCTGTGAAGGAAACATGGAAGATATCCATCACCTTTTTTTCTGCTGTCCTTTTACTGCCCGTATTTACACTTTCTTCGAGAGAAAATTCAGTTGTTCTTTCCCTAATTACAGCTCTGTGCATTCCTACTTGGACCGATGGTTCACCTGTTCTGTGAGTTCTGCCCCTTACTTATACTTGCCTCTATTTATTTGTTGGGGAATTTGGCTCACCCGTAATCTCTGCATTTTTGAAGATAAGAAGCCTTCCATCCCTGCTTTGATTGCCAGAATTGAAGGGCTACTTATATCTTTCCCTGTGCCTTTGAAAATCTACAAAACTCCCAATATTGGTCCTAAACCATCAAAATGTTTTCCTTGTGGCTTTTTTGATGGTGCTGCTGCGAAAAATATGGGAGGATCAGGTTTTTTGATTTATATCAATGATATGCATTTTTTTAGCTTTTCCATGGGTTGTGGCAGAAGCTCTAACACTAGAGCAGAGTTATTGGCTTGCTGGGAAATGCTAAAAGTCAGCCTATTGATGGGTATTCCTATACAGCTAATATATGGGGACTCAATGGTTATTATCTCATGGTTAAACAAATTTTCTGCACTTGATGTTCCATCTCTGATGCACTGGTGTTACGATATAAGACTTATGCTTCAAAAGGCCCCGCCGGTGATCTTCAAACATACATATCGTGAGCACAACACGTTGGCAGATGCACTCTCCAAACTTGGACTGAAATTGGATATGGGAGTTGTTACATTTTCAGAAACGATGGATGGAATGATTGTGCAGCAAGGCAATATTTATCTCTTTTAGAGTAGCTGAATATCTCTTTTGTCTCAGCATGGTTATCGCTATGATTTGATTATCTCTTTCTGTTCTATGACTGATTCCTTCTTGCCAGCATGTATTGCTCTGATATGTTATGTTTGAAGTTCATCTTCGAATACTCAGTACTTTCTGACCTGTTTTAACAGGGATGATGAGAAAAGTCTGCGTTGATCATACTTTTTTTTTCGTATCTGTTGCTATGTTTGTCATTTATAGCCATTGATGGTGACTCTGAGATCGGACAGTCTTCATGCAGATTTGTCTTGTTGTGTCTGCTGTTATGTTCTGTCAAGATGTTGGCTTTGGAATCTGGCAGTAATCATGCTGATATGTAAAAGATGTCTTTTGATTCATATGAATAACAAAGACTGGTATTTTTTCCTCTGAAAAAAAGAATGCATAATTTTATTTTATTATTATACATGTAATAGATATAACTAGTTCCCACATGTCACAATTTCTTTTTTCGCCAATTTTATCGTTGGGATTTAATACACAAGGCAATTGAACAAGAGTCTCAGGTTTTCCATGAGTAAATTTTCCTCCGAGTATTTGTGCTATGTGACCTATAGCCTCATGCTATAACTCTATGAACATATAAAATGATATGGATCCTACACCATGCTTGTAGAATTTTACCGAATTCACCTCATTATAATATCCATGGAATCACGAAATCATGCAATCTAAGAAAAAATATTTTAGTATCAGTTCACAAAACTAATGCATAATACTACCGGTCTTAAAAATCAGGTGCAAATCTATAAATTTAAAATTTAAAATTAAATTACTTACGAAGTCCAAACTCTTTGACATTCATCCCTTCCTTTCCTGCTAGCTTAGCCTAGAGATTAGCGATAAATTTCAGGAATTGAAACCTAGTTGCAAGTATAAATATGATGCGGAGTGTGCACATATCAACTATATGGAAGATGAGTTTGCTGAGATTTACAATCAGGATGTTGAGCATTCTATAATAAATTTCCAAATATTGTATACTTTATTGGAATATGCAAGAAATTGTCTGTGAAATCACTTGTTTGTCATGTTAATGAGTTGTTCTAGTTTTAATTTTTGGAGAAAATTGTTTTGGAAATAACAATTATGAACAACTTGCACAATTAAACTCACAAATTGAAACTAAACATGTAGAAATTCAAACCAACAATAAATCCATTGTCAAATATTTGCAAGATAATTTTTTTTTTTTTAAGTTCATTAAAGAGATTGTATAAATTACAGTGGTGTACTAGAAATTAACGACTAAAATTAAGAATTCCAAGGATTAAATTTACCACTAATTGTTTGAGTTTATCCGATTGCATTGAGGATTAAGGACAATTAGTAATTGTTGTTTTATGTATGGAAGCTACATATATTTTTGAATATGAATTTCATGGAGCACATTGTAGAATTCATCAATCTCCTTCAGATCAATGTCTTGTTTGATAGTAAAAGATTGAAATTGTACTATTTAGGTTTTAAGAGTTTGGTGGCTTAGAATAACAAGGTTGAGGATATATTTATTATACTTTCGTAGTGTTGTTGGTCTCATAATGTAAGATGACATGAACTTGGATATTGTATTTTAAGCATCTTCATAAGCTAACACATATGTCACATGTAAGAATAATCGGGAAAGTAACCCTGAGAAAGTTGTTAAAGGCATTGGGCTACCATGACTATGTTTTGCAGTGTGTAAGCATAACCGGGAAAGTAACCCTCAGAAATTTAACCATATTTTTCACCCAAAATATATAAAAACTCAAGATAAGAAATATTTGGAAAGATTCCAAAATGTTTAAAACAAAAACTCTCTAAAACAGTTGAAAGATAATTCCATTAAAATCATCACTTCTATAGATTATACAATTGGTTATGGAAATCAGAGATATTCAACCGCTGAATCAATTTTCATGACCTTTGTATGATTTACTACTTGGTAAGATATTAGCAACCTAGAACCCAATAAAGTTATAAGTGGATATTTTATCTACAAAGATGCTCCTTTTATGTGATCAATAGGTGAGTTGTTACTACATAAATAGTACACTAGGACTAGTGCTTTATCCACTACCTTATTAAAAACTTATTTAATTCCCTCAATTAGTGCTAATAGTTTTGGTACAAATGTAATGTTTTTATGATAGTCTTATCACTATATTCAATCTATTATAGACGAGATAATTTATATCACTTTATAAATACCCTCCTAGTATACCTCATTCCATCTTTCTAAAGTATCATATTTATACCATCATCATCCATACCATTTAGACTATCATCATTGTGCTTACATATCCTTACAACTTAATGACATACTTTACTTTATTATGTCCCCTATAGGGGAATGTATTTTTCACGAAGGTGGTATTATTCATGTGGGTCGAGGTAAATGTTTTGTATTTCTAAAGTCAGGACTATACTCTGTAATTTTTACATTATTTTATTAATTTTACATAAATGGAATTGGTTCATACATATGATATCAACCTTGTAAAATGGTTCCATGGATGTGGCGACAGACTGATATCATCATGCATTTATTAATATCATGACACTACAAGAGCTCATTAATTTAAACCACTTCTAGGTGCCGAGAAGGTCATGTCATAGTAAGGTGAGGGATATTATATTGATCGTTGTAAATATCATAATGTCCATGACAATCTAAGGTTAATGGAAGATCAGTAGGGCACAACTAATGCTTCAGTATGTTGATGGGGAAAATTCATGACTAGTTTTCCAACTACAGTTGGATTGGCGAGTAGACAAAGATCGGTCATCCATTGAATTCCTATGATTTATATGGAAGGATATTCACATTCGACCCCAGGTAAATATTGAATTCCCACACCTCATACCATCCAATCAGTGCGTCCAGGGAGAGTACTCTATCTCCATATATCTAATGTTTTATATCCCCAATAAAAGTAGCTCGATATCCCACTCATACGAGGACTAGAATCGACTGAAAGGGGTATGACGCATGGCTTAATAACCATATCTATGTAAGAGAGAATATACCTGAGGGTTAATACCATGAATATTGTCCTTTCTCTTATGTTCGATATATAGATAGATGCACTTTTATGAGCTATTAATAGGATGATACCCTCTTCTAGGTTCTTTATGTAGGACCTTCTCTTCTCGGGTTATATTCCGAAGCTATTGTTTTTTTCTAGTGTTCAATATATATTGTTTATCTTTCTCCATGCTTCAATTTCTTTGAGTGAGTAAGATAGTGAAAGGAAGGTAAGATACTAAATCGACTTCAATGCGCGTTCGGAAAAAAATGTTTACGATATTATGTAATTCGATTTTCAATAGTGAAATATCTAAATATGTAACACACTCCACGTCTTAAACTCAAAACAAACCTCAATTTGCTTCCATGCAAAATATAGTCATGATAGCTCAATGCCTTTAACAAATTTATAAGGGTTACTTTCCCAGTTATGCTTACACATGACATATGTCTTGGCTTATGAATATGTTGAAACAAATATCTTCAATTTCTTGTCATTTTACGTTATGAGACCATAAGCACTCAGAAATTACAATAAAGATGTCTTCAACATTGTTATTTTCAGTCACCAAACTCTTAAAACCCTATATAGTACAATTTCAATATTTTAATCTCCTACAACACATTTCTGTGAAGGATATTGATGCATTATACAACATGATCCATAAGATTCTGATTCAAAAATATATGCAGGTTCCATGCATATAACAATAATTACAAACTGGCCTTAATCTTTGGAATTCTTAATTTTAGTCATTAATTTATGGTCCATGGATGTAATTTATACAATCTCTTGAATGTTCTTAAAAAAAACCTGAGTGTAATTGAGAGCAACTCTCATACATGCCAAGCATTATATCTTACGTCATAAGTCGAGTTAATGTATTAGATTAAAGAAGTTGGCATTTTATTGGGAACTCGCAACAAACCCTATGTATCCCATGCCACACAAAAATAATAATCTACGACTTCTTACAAATTAACATATAACCAAAGGATATGGATTTTCCCAAGAAACTACAATTGGTGGTTGCCTCCTTCCGATCTCTATGAAATAATAATTTCAAGTGGAAAATTTAGACAAATTCAGGAAGTTGTGACCCAAATGTTTGTATGAGGAAAATGCAATTTGTAAAAATCGTCTCTTTCACCATTATTGGATTGGAAGTTCAAATTCTTTCAATAAAATAGTGATAGTGTAAAAACAGCGGTTGGTTGATACCAAATTGCATGGGTTCACTATCTAAAAACTAAAACCTAATCACCAAATGGTAAATTAATTAATACCGTTAAATATGATTCAAATGAGATCCCTTTGAAATGCTAATATATTAGTTATTGTTTAAACTTATCATTTTGAGACTAATGTTTTGAACTTCCTTCATGGAATATTATGATGAACTCAAACAACTTGACAAAAATGTATGGTTTTAGTGTCCATAAAACAAGAACAATTTTCACTCAAAAATGTCTTATTCTATAGGTTATGTTCTAGATGTGACAAAATAACGATGCAAATTCTTAAGTCAAACCCAACTATCCAACCCTAAAATGTGATCAGAAACATAAAGATAACAAATTATTTTAATCTGCAACATAGATTTATCCCAAGGTATCCAGATCCATCCATTTCTACGTCAGATTCATAAAATATTGAAATCCATTAATCTATATTTGAAATTTATGTAATAAATACTAAGAAAGTTCAAAACAAAAATTCCAAATTGATTTATTTAATTACAACATTTATTTTGTTATCAACTTAGATTAGAATTGATGTACGTATACTTATTCTCATGTTTGTAAAACATAGAACATGTTAGTTAATCATTAGTTTTAATCAATAAATATGAATAGTGTATGCATATCCATTAATCTCGAGCTTAGATTAGAACTGTTGTATGTATATTTATTCTCATGTTTGTAAAACATAGAATAGAACATGTTAGTTATTCATCAATTTTAATTATTAGATACTAATAGTGTATGCATATCCATTGATCTCTATGCTTCTGTAAGTTTTTATTTTTTATTTTTCTTCTTCCGTGAATTATATGAAATTCCAAGAACAATGGAAGAATCATAATGCATATTTATTCATTAGAAGCATGAAGCAGAGAATGAAAAATTGGATCCTCCTATAAAATGAATGTTGATCAATAAAATAATTTGAAATGAATATTGATTAATAAAATAATTATTTAATTAAGAATTATAGAGACAAGTAAATGTTGAAAAAATATAGGTAAATGAATGTTCAAATATTCTTTTCTAATGAAGTGATCGGTTGTAAATACTCACTACTACAAAATTGGTAGTTTACTATCAAGTTAATGTGCAACTACATGTGGCAATGTTGGGGACATGTCGACCACGTGGATCTTGTTAGAAATTGATTATAAGTGGTTGACCAAAAAAAATCCATCAATAAAGGAATATATAAACATAATATCAACATCCATTCCAAATCTAGAGCCACATGTACCTTGGAACCATCTAACCAACCATTTCTCTAGTTGATTTAGTTGATTAATCTTGTAAACATGAACTATTGAATACATTAGCATTCCTAGTTTATCTAGTTGGAGAATAAGTTGACCTGTAAATAAAAATTATTTAAGTTCCACTTTGATAGGTAAAAGAAATTTATCCATCCATAAAGGTAGTAGTCTCTATACCATCTTGTTTGACTCTCATAAAGATAACATTCTAAGCATATAAATAAGAAGCAAATCCAACATCATATTGTTTAAACCTTTTAATTGACCTTCCACTAGTTGTTGAAATTGACTTTGTTGAGAGAATAGATTAGGTTTATCAACTAAAACAATATGTTTTATCAATAAAGATATAGATAAATAATATAAGAACAACATAGGTTCTAATTAGGGATTATACAAGAAACTAGTTGTTTAGTGAGTATATAGATTAGTTAAAGCACCACTAGAAATAGATTAAATCCTCAAAAAATAACAAGTAGATTAATATGTATATGTATTATGTGTTTTAGGTTTCATTAGATTCCCCATTAGTAGTTTATGCAAATTCTAGTATGTTTACCCTTTGTATTCATATTCCCTACCTATGATTAAGAATAGAAGTACAAAAGGTATGAGCGTATCCATGTTCATTTATTACAAATACCGTATCCTAGTTATGTACCTTATTATAGTATAAATCTAGAATGAATCTATTCACCTTCTATTGGAATGGAAGCTAAATCATCTTCCTAGGATCTCACTTATTGAACCCACATTAGTACAACCATTAAAAAAATAGAAATACAGTTCAATTTTCCTAATACCTAAATTCACTTTTCATTCTTGAAATTCTAGATATACATTTCCTCAAAAGTATCAACTATTTATAACTAATTTTATTTATTGGAAGATGAAACAAGAGTGTTTCTAATGCTTGGTAAAATTCAATATGATCTCCACAAAATCATTGATTGTTATGTAAGGATATAAGTGCTCATTGGTTTTGCTTGTTACCTTTAGATGTGCTCATTTATCCTACATTATCATCTAGAGGATTATATCAATATAGTAACCATGTTTCACTAAATTTGTATGCTAGATGAATTAATCCACCTTACAAAATTAATATTATAGTTTTTCAATACTAGAAAGGTGCTCATCCCCCTACCTACCAATCAATTGACATTCCAACATTTTCAAAGATAAATTCAAACGAGAGAGTCATCTTTGTAGTTTAATGTGATGGTTGTAATGTTGAAAATGGGTGTTATAGTGTGAGTAGTAAGAATTCAATGACATCAAAACCAAGTAACTTCGATGGATGATTCAGTCATGTCAAGATAAGAGTATTGGAAAGGCACTAAGAATTGGGAACACAGATATAGGTAAAAAGGATCATGAGAAAAATATACAATGGTTTAGGCAAGATTAATAAGATCTCTATATAAGACTCATTTGATTGCATGTAATATTTATGTATTGCAAATATTGTTGTTTAGTTAATTGTGACATTTGCTTGTGTTCTCTAGATATGAGCGTGTAGGTTGTTGATGAGTTATTTTAAGCATGTTTGTATTGGGAAATAAAAATTGGATTCTAAGCATGGTTGTATTTAGATATTATTTCTTTTTCTTAGAATTAGAAATGATGCAATCCAGATGTTAATATTGATCCTTTACCCAATTATTAAAGGGTTCTAGCTCAATGGAAGAGTGCATGCCTTACAACAAGGAGGTCGGTGGCTTAATTCCTATATGCCCTAATAATATTGGAATATTGGTATTTGTAATAAAATATATTTTATTATGATTTATTATGTCTATAGGGGGGTCTGAAACTACTTTTGTATGTTTCTATGAGGGGGGTTCAAAACTTCCCTTGTATGCTACAATGAGGGGGGTTCAAAAGCCCCCCTATAGGATTATATGAGGGGGTTCATAACTGGCCCCAAATGTTTGTAAAATGGAGTTTTAGGGGGGGCGGGGGGGTTAACTACCCCTATAGGTTTCCACAAGGGGTGTTTTTAACTGTCCCCATAGGTACCTATGAGGGGGGTTTATAACCACCCAAAAGGTTTGTAATAAGGAATTTGAGGGAGAGTTTTGAAATGCTCCCAAAATTCACTTTTAGTGTTAGTTTTGATATCTTCCAGAAGCGTCCTTATAAGTCCAAATTTTTAGCGTCGATGCTATTGGGGGAGATTTTGTTAAGACCACCTCCAAATATTTGTAATATGGATTTTTATGGAGGGTTTAAACACACCCTTGTAGGAACATGAGGGGGGGTTGTAACTACCCATGTAATTACCTATGAGGGGGGTTTGTAGCTTCCCTCATAGGTACCTATGAGGGAGGTTTGGAACTATCTCGAAAGGTTTGTAATAAGGACTTATAAGGGAGTTTTGAACCGCCCCCATAGGTGTCTATGAGGGGTGTTTAGAACCTCCTTTAAACTTCACTTTTAGTGGGGGGGTAGAAATGCCCCCAAAAGTTAGTTTTAGGGTCAGTTTTGTAAATACCACCTCCAAATCCAAAACTGCTCCCAAAAGTGACTTTTGGAGGCGAAAGATAAACCCCCCTAAAATTCAAATTTGTTGTAGTGGGAATAGAGAAGCATCCTTATCCATATGATGAGTACAACTAAAATCAACTATTATACCAAAATCATGTCACCATCATGTGATAAGACATTTGGACATACCTACTTGCCCTGAATCCCAAATTTTGGAGTGGAAGCTCATATTATTTGTCAATATTTGCATTCAAATTCCTAGCACCGCACTTTACCCTTTATCCAGAAGCGGTACCCCTATTTTCACTGCCCATCTCTTGTTTCCCACAAGTTGTGCCACCGCTTATGGCCCTTAGTCCATAAGCAGTTATTACCATAACCGCTCCGTCACTGAAGGAGAAACGCGGTACCCTAGGTAAAAAGGGAAAAAGAGAAGCTTATTGAGGCTTCTAGATGATAAGCCTCGAGATATCCCTTATCCCTACTTTTATGGGTATGTTGAGCTCAAGATCCCCCATCTTAGGATCTTGAAGGCCACCTTACCCACAAATCTCTCAACCTACCTTATCCATCTAGCGTTATAAATACAAGCTTATGGCCATGGTTGAGGAGGAGAACTCTTAAGGCATTGTTATATTGTTGGATTGATCACTTGGTCCATATCATTGGAGAGCATAGAGAGAGCTAGAGTCGAATCTTATGGGGATGAGAATGATTGGTTTCATGGAGATGTATGTCAACACTAAGGCTTGGTTGTAAACTTATTCATATTTCTTTAATGCAAGTTGATTTTTGTCCCACATATATTGTTGATGTTTGATTTCAGATGTATGTTGTTAAATTCCTTAGTCACTAGCATAGATTAGTAGATCATATTTTGGTTGCTTTGATCTATTTTGTGTTAAACTCATTGCGGGTACACAGGAGGACTATCAAAGCCTTGTATTCTAGATATCTACAATGTCTAGGGAGAGTCTTCAACCTATGTAATCTATTTGTTCTGGATCTGAACCATTCAGTCCAATGGAACACCTTGATGTCCGTAGGAGGTGAAATATTCTAGCTAACAAATCTGGCGACTCCACTAGGGATAGTATATCAAATGTTTTGATGTTCCTCAGTCTGCAACTCTTGTCCGAATCTAGGCTCCATTTTCTTCAACTCTCTTCATTCATATCTACTTTTTGACTTGCTTCATTTGGTTTTGAAATTTCCAGATCTCTTCAGATCTGAGTCATTTCGGTCTTTTATGCTCTATTTCCATACTCAATTCAATAGTATTTTCCTTGATCTAGTTTTTCTTGACTTGATCCATCGTTCTTTTTTTTTTTTTTTGGTCATCTACAGGGAACCACGCCTATGCTGTGTACAAGGAGCAGTGCCACCGCATGAACAAAGTGGACAGTGAGCGGTGCCACGACATGTAACACATTTGTAAGAAGCAGTGTTGTCTTGGAAACGCTTGGTCAACACCTACGAAATGCGGTGCCAGGAAGGCATCATTCCAAAAAAAAAATCCTCATTTTTCTTAGAAATTTTTTTGATTTTGATTACTTTTAGTTCTGTTATTAGGCTTGTGTTACTGAATCTGATGTGTGTGGCTTGCTGGTTTGATGGTTTAAGATTGATTTGAGTGGAATTCCAAAAGTTTGTTTAAGTCTTTTGATTGTTCATCCGCTTCTATGCTTGTTGGTTGTTTTTAAGAAGGATTTATTATTTTCTAAAAAGTTTAAGGTGTTATTGAAATCTCTTTTCGTTGCATAAACTAAAAGAAGAACACTAGATTAGCTTCTAGGTTTCGTTTCTTATTGGCATAGTAAACTTCTTTTTTTTTCCTTCAAAAAAGAAAAGTTTTGACTGAGACTAGGATATCATCATTGAGTGTTGGAAATTGGTTTTCTGATTAGCTTTACAAGCTTTCAGGACCTTTATGATCTTTCATCTCTCATGCATTTAGGACTATCTCGATCAAAATATAAAAAAAATAGTAGTTTTAAGTTATATTTGCTTATGTTTTTGAGAGAATTGAAAAGTTAGACTGCATTGGCATATATGTGTGCTTCGTGTTGTTCTTTTAGGAAAAGAGATTCTCTCCCTTCTCATTTGCTTTCAAAAAAAGAAATCAATTTGGAAAAGATTTTCTTGTCTTTGATTTGATGTTCATGACTGTTGATTGGAATGATTTTTGGTCTTGAAACAAAAAGAAAACTCTCTCTTCCCTCTTGTAAGTAGGCACACTGAATGGTAAACTGAACATTTGCACAATCATATTGCATGGTTTTAATTTTATGTCAAAACATCATGTATTCACCTAACCGTACAAGTTAAAATTAACGATAGTTGTAGGTTAACATTTATGTAGTAACTTGAGTGATAGTTAGAGATGTGTTCGGGCATCATAAAATTTAGGAGCTGTCATTATTTGTCAGCATTACATCCCAGGACTTGCACGGTTCTTCCATGTACTGTCGGTATATAGAACAACCTTTCACGTACCCTTCAGGTATATAGAAATGTACTTCACATACTCGATTGTATATCGGAAGGCCCCTTGTGTACGGCTATGCATTAGACAACACTACTACCGATTCGAGCTCCCACGTACCTTGAGTATATCGAGAGACCCCATTAGGGTACCTTATCTATCTGAGAAAAACCCTTTGGTCATCTTGTTTGGAACCATACACGAAAAAAAGAATTCAAGGAGATTACTATGCACGTACCCTCGAGGTATATCGTGAGTGGTAACTTCTTGACAATCCTAGTGAGAGACCTTAATTTTAAACTCCTCTTGTCATTTTAAGTCTGCTTGTTTTGACCTATAGTTTATGTAGGGAAGTCTTTTGGTGTGTTTTCTATATTTTCAGAACCTAGGTTAGATAGGAACTGTACAAACTGGTTGAGTTAAGATAGTCTAGGAGAGTACGGGGCTTGCCACCTGATTTTATTCCTCTTTCACGAGAAAATCCAATGGAAGCTATCAACCAAGGAGCTGCTACCACCTCCTAGGTGGGGGATAATGTGGTGGTGGAAAGTGGAGTACCATATTCTTCACACTCACCTCCCTTGGTCCAACAACCTTCTTGAGGAAATTCATCATTCCATTCTCCCTTGGAAGGTCATGTTAATGATACAACCCATATGGACTTTGGTCCCAATGCTCCTTTTTGGGAGACACCTATAGGACCGGCCATTGCCTCATTTGGCACCTGTGTAAGGTCTCCTGATGATGAAGAAGAACACAGGCAATACCGTGCTTCTATTCTCCGTGCACGGGAGGTAGAAAATCATATTGATGACCTATTAGGCTCTACACCAGTACGTTCTACATATCTTCTTGTGGGATATCGTTCACTTGCCGATTCTATGAGACCCATTGAGCCAATTATAGATCGTCCACTAACAAACCACAACCTAGGTCAAATTACCACCCCTATCACCTCTCATGTTATGTCTATTCCAAATCCTCTCAGGTATTCTGTACCTGGGGCTCAACCTTCGATTCCTATTTCGTCAATACCTTCTAATGTCGGGGGGAAACCCCCGACATGACCTGCGTTATCTGATGCCGGAATTGTACCTAGTCAAGGGCAGACCTCTAGAATAGAATCATCTATAGTTTTTGTCCCTCCCACCCATACTAATGTGGTAAATCCCCCATCCAGTTCAGGTTAGCCCTTGGGGGCACAACCTGTAATCGTTCAGTCTTCTAGAGGTTATGGTTATCAAATTCCTGTAGGTAATCACCCATATAATCCTACAATAATGCATTATGCTGGAATTCCATACCCTAGTAACACTTTTACGCCATGGGGGAAACCCAATTGGTCTAACATGCCAGCTATGGGAGGGATACCCATACATACTGCAGGAGGTGCAGTAGGACCGCCTTACGGAGGTCCTCCCCCTAGGGGACATAACGACCCCGGAGGATCTGGAAACTTTCCTCCTTATGGTCCTGGTGGCCCTAGTGGTCCTAGGGGACCTGGTGGCTTTCCTCCTTCTAGCCCTGAAGGGTTTGGTGGCCCTCCTCCTAGTGGTTGTGGTGGCTCTAGAGGTTTACCACCTTCTGGAGGCTCCAAAGGGTCTGGTATTCCATATCCTAGTGGTCCTAGTGGTCTTGGTGGTGCTGGTGGTCTCGGTGGTCTTGGTGGTCCCGACGACCCTGTCGGTCCTCATCCTAGAGGCCCTAGTGGTATTAGTGGTCCTGATCCCAGAAATCAACCCCCTGTGGGTGGAGCTTCTGGTAGTTCTTCGTCATAGCAACTTATTTATCAGTCCACTTATGGTCCTACTAGTAATTATATGCCATATCAATACTACCAGTATGTGCAGCCCAACTGACAGTTACCTTTCCTAGAAACTTTGGACTTGCCTAATTTGTCCAAGTTGATTAATGATCCCATTCGACACAATCCCTCATGGCCTCCCATTCTGGTAAAGTTACCATCGAACATCCCAAAATTCGATGGGAAATAAGGAGACGATCCGAAGAAGCATGTGATGACATTCCATTTGTGGTGTTCTTTGAACTCCCTCATGGATGACTTCGTTCGGTTACAACTCTTTCAGCAAAATTTGATCGGTACAACTACGAAGTGGTACATTGAACTCCCACAACATTTGTTTGTGGATTTTGGCTCATTGGAAACTGTGTTTCTTATGCACTTTCAGCTCTCTATTCGTTATGAAACAGGTACTAATATTTTAACCTCTCTGTGACAGAACGCCTCCACCCAGATTTTTTATCATATTCATGAGTGGAGAAGCTGGAGAAGGATTATTAAGGCCCTTATTCTAGATCAGTTGTTAGCTGATTGGTTCACTAAGTCCTTGTTTCCTCCTATTGCCTGAGATGTGGCTATGGGTGGTACCGTTACTGAAGAGTAGGCTATTAGTCAGGATCAGTGCCTAGACTTGGTCTATTCCTAGTCTGGAACTATTTATGTCCTAATTCCTCAAGCTCCTTGCCTCAACACTGACGCTACCAAGCCACCAGCAGAAGTACCTATTTATGGGATTGTTGCTTCAATCCAATCCCCGTCCGTAGTGAGACCTGCCAAGCAAACCCAAACTGCTACTCCTTTGACTCCTAAGGTTTCCGCCAAGGTAAATTCTATTCAAAGTACTCAAACCTCGGGAAATAAAAAGAGAGGTAAAAATAGAAATAAAAAACCTGGAAACCAGCTGGAGACTCCACGACCAACCCATGGTGATAACGACAAAGGGAAAAGAAAAGTGAAATATCCCTGTCTTCTATGCAGTGGTGACCATTTTTCAAAGGAGTGTTCCCGTCAGGACGAAATCTCCCAATTTTTGAATTCCAATCCCACACCTACAGTACTTACAGATCCTTTTCCCTCTCAACAAAAATTGATAGACCACATGTCTAATTAGGGTAATTCTAGTTCGTTAGAGGAAATTCATATGATGTCCTTAGATACCATCCATCTACAAACTTAAATTTAGAATTATGATAAACCTACAGATAAAAATAAAGATCATTCATCTTTAAGGAAAACCCCTTCTACTAGTTCTCCTGAGTCCTCATCTACTGTCCCCTTGTCTATCAAGAATCCTACTCTCGACATGATTTTGCACCCACCTAAGAGTACTCTTCGAAAGGCAGAATTTTATCCCAATTCTTGAGCTGCTCAATTTTATAATGTGGTTGAAGATCTCACTCAGGAACCTTGTGCAATGTCTACCCTAGAAGTACTCCAAAGTTTCCCTGAACAGCGCAAGAACTTGTTGACAGCGTCAGGATCTTTAGACCCAGATAACACTAACTTGATTCATTTCAGTGTTGAGAACTATAAACCTAGATTAGTGCATAAAATTTATTTTTATATCATTACAAAAGTAGTGGGAAAGAAAGTCTTTTGAAGGGTACTAGATGAAGGAGCTTCGACCTCAGTGTTATCTCTAACTTGTTGGAAAGCTCTTGGCTCTCTCGAGCTTGTAACATCTCCTATGACCCTTAAAGCCTTTGACGGATGGGGTTTCCAACCCCATGGTCTCATATCAGCCCTTGCAGTTGAGCTAGGGGGAAAAACCATTTCCATCCAAGTAGAAGTGGTAGATGCCCCCTTATATTACAACCTCCTTCTAAGAAGGAATTTGGTTCTATGTGATGACTGTTGTTGCCTCAACAGTATTTCAAATAGTCCAATTCCTGCATCTAGGAAGAATTGTTACTATTAATCAGCTTGATTTCTGTATGTCGGATGTCACTACCTCCATGGATAATAATATCCCCATGTTAGGTCAGTCCCCTCCTCCTTACCATTCAATTGGGGCAGGCATGCTGAAGGATTCATCCCTCATGGGGATTTTTCCATATACTCCTCCTAGCATGGATACCGTGACAGTACATATGATCACCTCATTTGATTATGAGTCTAAGGGAAAAAATGTTGTTGATTCCACCTTGTTGAGTCCTTATGAAGCTATGTATGACACCATTCAAACCTTTTTCGATGATCACACTGATGACCTTCATCTAGTGGCTTCGGATCCCTACCATTTGCCGTATTGGTTAGAACCTTCTCTTCCCACTTTGGATTATCTCGTGGAGACTTTTCCTTCTGATGAGTCGATCATTGAGATCATGAGCACGGATGAGTCCATTTGGGAGGATCACCATCATAGATCCGTGTTCCTCCCCAACACCAGTTCGGTTAACCATGATTTTGCATCCTTGTTTCCTATTGATATTTTCAATGTTCCCCAAAGTACTATATTGTTGCAACATATAGATTCTGAAGGAAACCTTTTCAACATTACTCAGATGAACCCATTTGACATATCATCCAAGCCTGATGTTATTGAGCATGTTCATGTTGGGCAGAACTGCTCCGTAGATGAACCTGAAGCCTATAAGGCACTTTTTAAATAATTCTGTGATATTTTTGCCTAGTCCTATGAAGAGATGCCCTGGATCAACCCTTCCATTGTGGTCCATGAGATTAAAAATTATCCCTCGGCGAAACCTGTTAGGCAAAAACTTAGGCAAGTCCATCCTCGGAAGGTCGTAGCTATTAAAGCTGATATTGAGAAACTTCTGAAAGCTGGTTTTATTTATCATGTACCTTTGATGGAATGGGTTTTGAATGTTGTCCATGTGAATAAAAAGTAGGGCACCATTAGAGTCTACATCAACTTTATGGATTTAAATAAATCTTGTCCGAAGGACAACTTTCCTACCTCGCATATCAATCAGATTATCAACAAATGTGTTGGAAGTGTCATTTTTTCATTCATGGATGGCTTCTCTGGCTATAATCAAATTGAGATATTGCCCTTCGATCAGCATAAGACGGCATTCATTTTCCCATGGGGAACCTTTGCGTATAAGAAGTTAACTTTCGGCTTGAAAAATGATGGAGCCACGTTCTAGCGTGCGATGTCCTATGCATTTCACGACATTAAACATATTGTTGAACCATACCTTAATGACCTCCCTGCTCATTCACAGCGACGAGAGGACCACCCTAGTCATCTTAGAGACATATTCCTGAAATTTCGTCATTATAATATACTCATCAATCGACATAAATGTGTATTTTTCATTGAGACGAGACGTCTTCTTGTCTTTGTGTTGTACCCAAAGATGGCATCCAGATAGATCCTTTGAATATTTCCATTATCATTAATCTACCAGCCCCAACCAACCTCCTTGAACTCCAAAGTTTGCAGAGGAAGGAAAACTTTCTCCGTCGTTTCGTGTGCAATTTCACAAAGAAAACGCATGGTTATATGCGTCTCCTCAAGAAGAACACTCCATTCTTCTGGGATGACTAGTCCCAATGTGCCTTTGATAATATTAAGCATGCTCTGACTCATTCACCCATGATACACCCCCCAGATTATTCAAAGGACTTTCTCTTGTATATTGCTTCCTTCGCTACTACCGTCGCCTTGGTTTTAGCGTAGGATAATCTCCACGATCAAGAGCATGTGATTTATTACGCCAGCAAGAATCTTATCGATTTCAAAACTCATTATTCACATATGGATAAGTTAGCATTAGCCACAGTCATTGCTATGAAAAAATTTTGTCACTACATTCTGCTTCGCACTACCACTGTATTGGCAGACCAGAACTCGATGTACTACATCCTGACTCATCAAGTACTTGGGGGCAAGTACTCCCATTGGATCTTTATCCTTCAGGAGTTCGATATGGAGTTTTCCAAGGCTACATCAAAGAAATCCTTGGTCTTTGCAGAGCTTATCTGTGACCTTCCCTATGCTAAAATGGAATATGAGCCCAGTGATTCATTTTCAGATGAATTCCTGTTCCTGATTAGCACTACCGATCCTTGGTATGGAGATTTGTTGATTTATCTCCAAACCCAGCATTTTCAGCCGCATTTATCTCATGATGATCACTACCATATCCATCACCATGGGAAGTACTATCTCATCTTTAATGATACCTTGTATAGACATGGGATTGACTACATTCTACGGAGATGCCTCACCCATGAGGAGGTTGAACACATGTTGAATGATTGCCACTCTGGAGCACATGGCGGACATTTATCTAGGATGGCTATAGCCCAGAAAATCCTTTGCGTTGGCTATTTCTGGCCTTCTATTTTCAAAGACTCTCATGAGGCTATTAAGAAATTCCCACCTTGTCAACATTTCTATCCTAAAAATTGCACCCATCCTACTCCGCTTCACCCCGTCATTGCCGTTGGCCCATTCGCCAAATGGGGGTTTAACTTCATGCATTGTAAGCCTACCTCAGTCGGGGGGCATGGTTACATCATCGTAGCCATGGATTATTTCACAAAATGGGATGAGGCCATGCCTACATATGCAGAAGATGGTAAGACTGCTGCTCTATTCTTATTCAATCATATCATAGCTATATTTGGAGTTCCACAGTCCATCGTCACTAGTCACAGATCTCATTTTCGTAATCAAATGATGATGGAACTAAGTGCCAAGCTAGGTTTTCACCATGAAAACTCTCTGCTGTATTATCCACAAGCTAATGGTCAGGTAGAGGCCATTAACAAGATTTTGAAAACTATGCTTCGTCGGATGGTTGGAGATCATAAATCCAATTGGCACCTCATTATTTTTTCTACTCTTTGGGCTTATCGGACTTTTGTGAAAATAGCTATTGGTTTCATGCCATTCCATCTTGTCTATGGACTTGAAGCTATCTTGCCAATCCAATGTCAGATTCCATCTTTATAACTTGCCGTCGAACTTCTCCCGGACACTTGCACATAGGAAGAGAGATTTTTGTATTTGAATAACCTTGATGAGACTCGCAAAGATGCTTCCTTGGCTAATGAAGCACATAAGAAATGTTTCAAGGCACAGTATGATAAATCCGTCCAGACTTGTGTCTTTAATGAGGGTGACCTAGTCTTGACCTATGATCAGAGATATGACAAACTAGGGAAGGGTAAGTTCGAATCCATGTGGTACGGACCTTTCGTTATTTCCAAGGTGTTAGAGAAAGTAGCTTACGAGCTTGTTGATTATGATGGGATCCCTTTGGGGCAACCTCGCAATGGGTTGTACCTGAAAAGGTACTATGCTTAGGTTTTCTTGGGTAGTATCTTGTATATATGTATATTGATTGGATTTCAATGTGATTTTAGTATTTTCAAGATGGTTTTGAGTTTCATGTCCACATCTGTTTATAACATGTTTTGGTAATGCAGATGGCTTTCTACGGTTTTGCTAATGGTGCTTTCCTTGAATCTCGCCTCGACTGCTTGGGTCCTATATTCCCCAGCTGAAGATCTGGTCAGTTCATGAGCGGTTTGTATAGGTCCCACTACTAATAACATCGCCGAGTATGAAGCAGTCATCGATCTTCTAACTGAAGCTGCCTCCCAAGTTGTCTATGATCTAGTAGTATTGATGGACTCATAGCTCGTGGTTTCTCATTTAAACCATGTCTACACCATTAGGAACCCGATACTCCTTCGCCTCTTCCAGAGGGTACGTTTGTTAGAAACATCATTTGGAACCATTACCTATAGGCATATCCCTAGGGAACATAACATAGTTGCTGACTCATTGGCTAACTACATCCTAGACTGGCATATTGCCCATTCATGATGGTAAATCAAACATGTTCCATTGTAAATAAACATTTTGAGACACGTTGAACTCATAGAAAAGCATTTTCCATTTGAAGCATATAAACACTATGTAAAAGTCTGTATATATATACGAAAAGTTTACAAAAAATAGGTTCTGAGACCTCCTCTGAAGCACGTAGGCTTTCAGGAAGATTCAACATACAAAATCCTGAATCTATCAAGCTTTCAGTACATATCTCATACACTAGTGGTGCTCATGATAGCACATCATTGCTCGAGTCACCCTGTGTAGCAGCCTACTAAATCAGCTCGGTACTCCTTCTATGGATCTCTGATATCTCATTGGGAGATCATCTATGTTAGCATCTGGGATGTCCAGAGTCAACCTCTCCAGGTTCCCCTCCATCTCCATGGTGATATCATCACCCTATGGTACAAAGCGAGCTCCTGCTTGTCTATCCAATGGAGATGCTCCTCCAGGTCGCACTACTCCAACATCTGCACAAGAATATCTAGGTCTCATCAATTAACATAAAAAGTATAAAACATAAAATACATAAAAACATTTCATCCATTTTAGGGTTTCTTGCTTCTTACTGATGTCACCCCACTGCTCGCCAGGTGGGAGTGGTAGGTCAGGATCTCCTGTGAAGTCTATTCCAGCATAATTCTAGTCCTCAACCATGAGGATCTGATCCCATAGCAATCTGAATAACGAATCACTAAACTTCACTCTTCCCCTACTTGCTCCTGTGTGAGCCATGATTTATACCCACCTCAACATACGGGGGTCCCATGATCTCAGAGTCCAAAAGGTCACCTATGGCCTCATCTGTGGAACCCACTCGAAGAAGAAGCAGGCTAAGATGGAACCAAAGGAAAAATGCTTCAGCTCTCCTTTCCGACACTTAGTCAGCTAATCCTTGAAGATTGGAAGCATTGCTTCCACCCAGCTGAACACCGTGGGTGCCATATCCTCTATGGAATATAGCATCTGTTCCCTGCAAGCTTGGTGCACACCCTGACTGCCGACCACCCTCTGCATGGTAAATAATATGGTTTGTAGAGCCCTATCTGTCACTGCATTGATGGGGATCTTCTTCCCCGATGTACCTGTTCCCGGTGCACAGTGCTAATCTATAAGCTCCCTAGTAGTAATGTCCCTGCCACGGGAACCTGTCAATGAGATAGGGGCACCCCGTCTCGATAGACCAGTCAGGAAGTAGATATCCTCTACCTTCACTGTAAGTATGTGTGCCCCCACCTCGAAGTACTACAGCTCTGGATTCCACATTTGCAGCATGTGTTCTAGTAGTTGTTCGTGCGACACCATGCTTGGGGTCTGGAAGAACGTCAAGAACCCACAGTCCCGTAATGCGGCTATACAACCTGCATTTCTCTCAACAAAAACATCTTCATTGTCATGAGTTATTTCCTTCCATATCACCATGGTTTGAGTGATCTAGACCTGCCAAAAACAATAATGGTATGCATTAGAATCATCCTTGAATTATTACAAATTAAAAGAATGAATATTTGTTGCCCATATCATTTGTTTAAGTTCTTCATGGTCGGCACTGCCTGTGCCCCGTTGGAGACAGGCGGTGGCACCACCTATCTACGGTGTTCTTGG
>LPNX011092203.1:169394-205756 GCA_001517045.1 Pseudotsuga menziesii | reverse complement strand
GAGGTAAATAGTGAAATGTTTTGATTTTTTACTATTTACTTGACTTATATAGACATTTTTGGGTCCGACTTACTATAGTTTTGATATAAAATCATATTTTGGTCAAAATTTATCTGTCGTAATCTCTAATGCTATTTATAAACACATTTAACACTTGTTTCAGAGACTATTGCAGGATAGGAGAACTCTAGCAAAAATCTTTGAAAGTTTGTTTATGGTTTTTTCGTACTTTCACAAAACAGAAAAGGTCGTCGAGTCCGTTTCCAATTCTTTCCAGACTCGTAAAATATGACATTGTGTAAAGAAACATCATGGATTCCTCTTTAAACTCTTTTTAGGATCCTTAAATACGAAAAGATTATCGAGCGATCTTGTCTTCTTCATGCTCGTTAAAGTATTTGAAGAGTCATCCGTTCGACGGTAGGTTATCTCTTTTTCGGTTCGGATCAGACTATTTACAAAAAAGGATCACTCCATCCAATCATGACTGGAAGAGTTCCCTAAGGTATGATTTTATAGTTTTTCAGGACTTAGGGACTAAATCATACAAAAAAGGACCTTTTGGAGTCTTCTTTCATATTCATTCAGACTCTCTAAATATGAACGATACTGAGTTTTCTTTCAGTGGACTCATTAAATTAAACATTGAGAGACCCGTTTTGGGATTGAACCCCTCCTCTCTCAGGTTCGTAAAACATATGAGTCTTGACTTGTCTTTCGACAAGCTATATTGAGTGTTTGTTACCCTCTTTGAACTCGTAAAACCGAAAAGAGGCACTCATCAATCATGATGAGGGAAATGGGAAGGGAATCATTTTGCAAATAATGGCAGTTGTTTTTCATTACCTTTGAACATGGCACTTGTCTGCACAATCATGTCACTCAATTGGGTAATCAGCTGACATTTGTGATGATCCACTTTCATGAGTCATGTCACTACTTTGAGTCTTTTAAAAGAATGCATTGTCCATTGTTGCATTGTGTGTCGATCCCGTCTAGTCATGCTGCCAAGTATTTTGTCATGCTTACCAATGTTCAAAGGGGATTTGAAGAAGTGTTCCCTCTGCAGTCTACACAGTCTTTGTGTTAGTATCTTTGAGTCAGTCATATGGTTACTACATGCACATCATTCCAAAAATATGTTCCAAGTTTCATGTCGTCGATATGGGACTCATCATGGCCCTCCTTCGATGAGACTATTCTTGTCGACATCAGCTCATCATCCTGGAAATAGTCTTAGAAACAATGTTTACTACCTTGAGATCTGTATGCCTTAATGACATATTCTCTTGCTCTCGACATAGGTTCACATCATTTACCTTTGATCGATAGAATCGACTGGGTGTTTGAAATCAGGACATCTATTTGCACCCAGTAGATTGTACTATAGTACCTTGGGAATCATTGACATTAATGGTGATCTCCCTCACACTTGTTAACGGTTCAGATCATTGGCCAGTAATCAAGTGGTTTCTACCATGTTCGACTTTATATCATTGTAATCACATGGATAGAATTGTACTTTGTGGAAGACAAGATGAAGACCCTAAGCATTTGTTTAAAAGTTCTCATTGCCTTTTCCCTAGGTTGTGATGGAGTTTTGTATATCTAGCATGGATCCACATTTGTATGGTCATGGATATGCTCAAATTTGCGTCTATATGACACAGATCTACATTGTATGTCTGGTAGCTATGTCCAAGTTTGAGTCCTCTATCACATGGATCTATGTTGTATTTTAGTAGCCATGCTTGTTTATTCCTCTCATGGATCTACCTTGTATTGGTATGCAGCCATGAGTTTGGTTACTTGTGTCTATGAGTCAACATATTGATGTACTACAGATGCCTACTCGACAACATGCTCCGATCGAGTTGACATTTTCACCTCGTCGCAACGACTTGTTCTCTCAAAGCTCTCATTTATCGTATCCCTCTAAGAATCATGCTTTGGGGGGCATCCTGTTATACCAAAATCCTGTCACCATCATGTAATAAGACATTTGGACATACCTACTTGCCTTGAATCCTAGCTTTTGGAGTGGAAACTCATATTATTTGTCAATCTTTGCATACAAATTCCCAGCACTGTGCTTTACCCTTTATCGAGAAGCGGTACCCCTGTTTTCACTACCCATCTCCTGTTTCCCACAAGCGGTGCCACCGCTTATGGCCCTTAGTCCATAAGCAGTTATTACCAGAACCACTCTGTCACTGAAGGAGAAATACGATACCCTAGGTAAAAGGAGAAAAAGAGAAGCTTCTTAAGGATTCTAGATGATAAGCCTCGAGATATCCCTTATCCCTACTGTTGTGGGTTTTTTGAGCTCGAGATCCCCCATATTAGGATCTTTGAGGCCACCTCACCCACAAATATCTCAACCTACCCTATCCATCTAGCCTTATAAATACAAGCTTATGGCCATGGTTGAGGAGGAGAATTCTTAAGGCATTGTTATGTTGTTGGATTAATCACTTGGTCCATATCATTGGAGAGAATAGAGAGATCTAGAGTTGGATCTTATGGGGATGAGAATGCTTGGTTTCATGGAGATGCATGTCAACACTAAGGCTTGGTTGTAAACTTCTTCATATTTCTTTAATGCAAGTTGATTTATGTCCCACATATATTGTTGATGTTTGATTTCAGATGTATGTTGTTAGATTCCTTAGTCACTAGCATAGATTAGTAGATCATATTTTGGTTTCTTTGATCTGTTTCATGTTGAACTCATTGCAGGTACACAGGAGTACTATCAAAGCCTTGTATTCCAGATATCTACAACATCTAGGGAGAGTCTTCAACCTCTGTCTTCTATTTGTTCTAAATATGAACCATTCAGACCAGTGGAACACCTTACTATCTGTAGGAGGTGAAATATTCCAGCTAACATCAACTATCTATATATTCTGAGTGCTGGTAGCATATAAGGCCTAGGAAGTGATAACAAAAAAGGGAAACTTTCTACATGTTGATTGATCATAGGACCAATAGATGCATGTTATTTAAGATAATTGAACTTTTATTCCTAGTACTTTGTCATATTCCAATAGGTTTTCTCCACATGTCAACTTTTCTATAGTAGTAAAACAATTTCCTCTTTCAATTCTTCTTGGGTTATGTCAACATATTGATATTCCATTTGGAAGGTTGGTTGATGCACTATGATCATTTATCTATTTGACCACATTCTTTATGGTTTTTATTGACCTTTCCATTGAGAAAATGAGCCTAGTGTTTGCAACTAAGGTTCCCTTTAGGAATCATTTTTTGTTGATTCTTGACCAATGAATCACAAAATATATCAAAGGTGAAATCATTATCGTCATGTTTTCATGGCATCCAATTGGCATGAAATGAAGAAAAGAATGCATCATAAGGTTTCCTAATACTCATTAGTATTAGTTCCATGAGATTCCCATCCTTCTTCAAAAAGATATAAAAAAATTCACCCAATTTAAACTACATCTTCTTGATGTGATCCAAATAGTCCTCAATCCTTTTAAAGGAATGGGGTTTTAGAGAGATTAACTCTTTCTCTATCTACATAATCATAATTTCATTAAACTTATCTACTCATGACTTCATCTTACCAAAAATGACATGAGGGTAGTTGATTTCACTTTTCTGAAAGTGAATATCCCTTGAAATGTAGGTTGTAATTAACCCAAAAAAATCATCCTTATTTTCGTCGATCCTAATTGTATCCTAGTCGTCAATTAGATCTGGAATAGAAACCTTAGTATATTGTCATAGACCCCTACTCAAAATTTAAAAAAAAAATCATATTCAATACACATATTGCATAGTTATACCCATTTAGGACAATAGATTCTATCTTGGAAGCCATCCTTCTAATCTCAAACATACTGAATCCAAGTCCAAAGAAAAATTATCAGTCAACAAATCTTCAGCATAGAGTTGATCAACCTTAGATCCAACTATTAGTTTTTCTTTGGATCTGATTAGTTTATCTAGGATCTTTATTTGAAAGAATAAAAAGTACAACAAGATGCATAACATATAAAATATACACGAGACACAAATATTTTCACTGGAGAAACCATAAAAGAGATAACCCTACAAAATTCTTCATAATAGTAAGATGATCAAAACTAGTAATAAGAAGTATTCAAAAACTATATATCTCTCCTCCTTTATCTGTCTCTCTCTCATGTGAACTTGAGAGTGTGAGGTGTTTATAAATGAGGGAGAGATCCTCCCTATTTACACCCTTTCAAGTCACTAACAAAACATAAGATTGGGGCCCACATGTCTTCCCTAAAAGGGCCAAATTCTCTCAGAGAGGCTCTAAATACACTTACATTATGTCACATTGGGGACTATTTCCCTGAATTACAATAGAGGTTGTACCTCAAGGTCTACAAACCATTAATACATCCCACAAGGGGGTAATGCATGTTGTCAATGGGGGTACAACAATATATAATGATAATACACATCAGAATATCTTTCAAAGTTACAAATACATCAACACTCCCTCTTAACTAGGAAGGTATTCTCTCTCTTCATAGTCATCAACACATGTCTTCAAGTATTCATCCCAGAATCATCATCACAGATTCATAGATTCATCATCATAGATATTTCCATAATCATCTTATTAATTGATCATCGTACCATACTGTAATAAGAATTTTCTACAGAGCTGGCCCTTTTTCATGTTGGATGTAGGCTTCGTCCTCTACCAAGTCTTCATCACATGTCAAGCAAGACATCGCGTAGGAACTATCAAGGACCTTCTTTACATTATCATAAAAATAACATGCTTCTTCTACCTTCTTCTCATCATATCCATATCATCTCTTTTATATTGCACAATAAAAAACAAAAACAAAAAAAGCATCCACGATCGACCTGCGTTCTATCAGAGAACTGTGTAGTTTCACCTCTCATTCTTCTTGAGCTTATCATCTCAACAACAGAGCACACATATATGAATATGTATGTGGGGATGAATTATGACCTAAAAACCTGTTGCATAAGGAATTTTTACATTCTCTAGTTAACCTCAAGGGATTAAATCTGAACAACCTGCATCTAGGACCTTTTCTGTTCAATAACCTTAAGGGCATATTACATCTGAGTAACCTATGTACCACGCCAGGTCTCATTTTTACACTCAGAAAAGACCCAAGGGGAATATTACATTTGAATAACCTATGTACCAAAATAGGTCTCATTTTTACATTCAAATAACCCGTCACATGACTGATTATGTCCTTAGATAACCTACGAGATTCACCAGGACTGGTTACATCCGAGGAAAACTTACGAGACTAATTATGTCTGAGCATCCTACTGCACTGGGATTTTTCCTACTTGGAAAAACTGTCTCATTTCCCATGTGAGATATTATGCTTATGTATCTATTGTTAGGAAATATGCACCTTCTTCGGATAGAAGCTATTCCTCTGGTCTGAATGGTTCATATCCAGAACAAATGAGTTACAACAAGGCTAATAAAATTCTCCTAGAAACTACGGACACTTGGAATACAATATTTACAGATTGATGTGGTCCTTCATCTATAGAAAAATATCTCTGAGAAGATACCTAAAAACACACATCAAACACAAAAGATCAAAGTACCAAAGTATTATCTATAGATCTATATTGGTGACTAAGGAATCCAATAATAAACATGTGAGATTATACAAGACAAGTTATATGGGAAGAAAATCAAATTTGCATTAATTAATAGTGAAGAGTTACAACCTGCACCTTAGTGTTGAATGCACTCCTTCACAAAATTAATGTCTTATCCCTGATAGATCTAGCTTGCTCTTCTATGGTCACTCTTGATGGATCGGGCCAGAACATCAAAATGGCAGCATGACTTTGCTCTCCCCTCAACCATGGGGTATGATCCTATTTATATAGGCCTCAAATGGATAGATATGGTTGATATTTTGGTGGGTGAGGTGGAAATGAGATCCCCAAAGCATGGATCTTGAGCTCAACTAACCCAAGTGAATAGGGATAAGGCCTGCCACGAAGCTTTTGATCTAGAATCTTTGTGAAGCTTCTCTTTTTCACTTTTTACCAAGGGCACTGCTCCTACTCCTTGATGACAGAGTAGTGCTAGTGCAGAACCACTCTTCAAAAAAAGAGTAAAGGCAGTGCCACCACCTGTCTTCAACACTACTCAGGCGGTGTTGAAGAAGGTACCGCTCCTAAGCTTAAGGGGAAAAGCGATGCTTGGTTTTTATGTGCTAGTTTGACATCTGAAGAAAGGTTTTTACTTCAGGATTTGGGAATGAAGGAAAACATGGATGCTAAGGATCTTATCACATGTTGGTGATGATATTGGGGTGTAACAGAATGCCCCTTAAAGCATGAGGCTAGAGGGGTACGATAGGTGAGAGATTTGATAGATAAAGTTATCACTTCAAGGCAAGAATCGGCTTCATAGGAGATCAACATAAACCAGGCATCTGTAGTACATCAATAATTTTGACTTGTGAGTAAATATGTCATCACCATGGTTGTAGACCAATACAATATAGATCCATGGGAGATATAACGAACATGGCTACTAGAATACAGCTTAGATCCATGTGAAAAATGACTCAAACTTGGACATAGCTACTAGATATACAACGTAGATCTATGTCATAAAGAGGAAAATTTGAGCATAGCCACGACCATACAAATGTGGATCCATGCTGGTACTTCATACAATATACTCCATCGCAACCTGGGGAGAAAGTTTCAGATACCTAGGGTCTTCGTCTTGTCTTCCACAAAGTACAATTCTATCCATGTGATTGCAATGTTTTGAAGTCAAACATGGTCGAAACCACTTGATTACTGGTCAATAATGTGAATCGTTAGCAAGCGCGAGGGATATCACCATTGATGTCAATGATTCCCAAGGTACCCTAGTACAATCTACTGAGTGTGAATAGATGTTTTGATGTTGAACACCCAGTGGAATCTTTCAATCAAAGGTCAATGATATGAACCTATGTCAAGAGTGAGAGAATCTGTCATGGAGGCATATAGATCTCAAGGTACTATCCTTTTTTTTCTAAGGCTATTTCCTAGATGATGAGCCGACATCGATAGGAATAGTCTCATCGAAGGAGGGCCATGATGAATCCCACATCGATGACACAAAACTGGGAACGAAGTTCTGGAATGTTGTATATAATGTAACCATAGGACTGACTCAAAAGTACTGACACAACTATTTTAACTACAGAGGTAAACTTCTTACTTCCTTTGAACATCGAGTGGCATGAAAAAATACTTGGAAACATGACTAAAAAAGATGGACACACAATACAACTGTGGATAATGCATTCTTTTAAAAGGATCAAAGGAGTGACATGACTCATGAAAGTGGATCGACTTGTAAGTCAGCTGAATACCCAATTAACCGAATGATATGCAGATAACTGCCATGTTCAAAGGTGACAAACAACTACCATTTGATTTGCAAAATGATTCCCTTCCCTTAATTTCCCCATCATGATTGATGAGTGCCTCTTTTTGTTTTTAAGACTCTAAAGAGGGTAACAAACACTCATTGTAGCTCATCTAAATACAACTCCATTCTCATATGTTTTACGAACCTAAGAAAGGAGGGGTTCATTGTTGATGTCATTGTAACTTTGGAATGTGTTCACTTTTATTTCTTATCTATTGTAACCCGATGTTTATTCCGGATGTATTGTAATGTATTTGAGTCATGTCATACCCTGATGTTTATTCCAGGAAGTTTCTATAATGAGAAAGTCATGTCAAGTAATTGTGGGTAACCCTCTTATTGGTCAAGGGTTAAAGTCACCACAGTTGTGGGGCCCTTGGGTTATTAGACTATCCTAGTGAATTCGACCCTAGGTGAGTCGTTGTAAGTTGGGGAAATAGTACCCACCATTGTGTTACCCTCCTATTGGTCGGAGGAGGCAAAGTCCCCACAAGTGGTGGGGCACTAGGGTTATTAGACACTCCTAGAGATGTCGGCTCTAGTAAGTAATTGTTAAGTAAGGCCGACATGTTGGAGTCCACTTCAAGTGAACGGAAGAATATAAATAGAGAGTGAGAGCCTCTATATTTATCACTTTCAACACATCACTCACTCACTTAAGTGTGGCGCATTAGTGAGGAAGGAATTACACTAGGACTATACAAGAAGAAGACTACTGCTGTCGAGAGTGCATCTTACTGTTTTGGTGTTGATTCTATCTCTGAGGAAGTTGTGGGGTTTTATCCTTTATGGTTTCCCAGAGGAAAAACCTTTGTGTCTCTTGTCTCTTGTGATGTGCTTATGTTTTATTGTTGTGCTTGTTATTCTCTCAGTGAAAAGATCCTAAGATCATAATGCTAGCTTATATGATGAAAAACTAACATGGTATCAGAGCTAACCTGAGAAGAAGACATTGTGAAGCTATAGAAGATAGGGCTTCTTAATTTTTGGGTCTCTCTCCACAATCCATTAGAAAAAGTATGCTAGGTTGACTCTTCATTGAAGGGCGCATCTTTCTGTCGAAGCGGAATTCGATTCCGAGCATTTTCAGTTTTCGATGTGGAAATTAGGGATTTCTACATAAAAGAAATTTTTGAGTGAGGAAAGAATAGGATTGTTCTCCTCATCAAAAAAAAAACAAAGTTTAGAGACCTGGATCAAGAAATTTGGTTGGGTAAATCTCTGGGAAAGTCAAACCCTAGTTTGACCCCGAGCTAGAAAAACAATAAATACTAAAACTGATAAGTTTTGGTACAGTCACTATATCCCATTATTGGAGAAGTTTCAGGAGTGGAAAATTTCAGGGTCTGTATATGAAATCATGATGAAGCCTGTGTCCAAAAACCATACTCATATTCGCTGTATTCCAGGAGGTATGATATCTCCAAGTTAGGGTTCCAGCCTCTTCCAGAATTCATCCCTAAACAGGACACCTGGGGAGAATTGCAATATCTTGGGATACAGAGGTCCAAATGGAATTCCTGAAGATTTTATAGAATGTGAATGGAATTTAATTTCTTTGGTATGAATATCAGACTCAGAATATCAACCCGTGACATGTGGCATTCCGTACAATTTCGCTATTCTGAACAATCTTGTAACAGGTCACCTTGGGAAAAGGATCATAAATCCTATATGGTAAAATAAATTCTGATGAAACCTATGTTGTTGGATCAGTAACATGAGAGGTTACCTCAGTGCTAAATTTCACACACATAGGAGTATTAATTTCATAGATATCACAGAAACGGTAACAGGCATTTCTGCAGAAGAAATTGGAAAATTAGGGCTTCCTATTCCGGGAGCTTCCCTCCACTGTTTTCAAAAAAGGAGTACATTGGACAACTCCATTTGAAGAGATATATCTTTCTATCCAATCAAATCTTAAATATTCTAATTTTTTAAAATTAGGGTTTTTTGTGACAAACCCTAGATCAGCCAGCTCCGGAACTAGGACGGACACCTCAAATCGGTAAGATCTAATCCTTTGCTATTTTCATTTGAGGTTCTCATTTCAAATTGATCTATCACATTAGCTTGATGTTAATCTTGGTGAATTTGACAACTTCCAAGCATAGAAGTGTTTGATCTCTCTGAAGAAAATGGATTGGACACCTACATGAGTATAGAGGTTCTAGTTCCAGAGGGAGATGAGGCTAGAAGCCTTACACAAGAAGAACTTGGTCAAGGCCAAGAAGATCATAGTTGATTCAGTCACGGATCAACTTGTACCACAAGTGTCTTCCCTAAAAGAAACCAATGAGGTTTGATTCCTTGACCAATCTATTTGAAGAAAAATAGTTGAAGGAAGCGAAAATCCAAAATGTAGAGACCATGCAGTCATACTTTACAAGGGTCTCTCAAATCAAAGAACAACTTGAAGCGGTAAAAGAAAAAGTGAAGAATGCAAAAGTGGTGATGGCCACCTTGAATATCCTCCTAGGATCGTAGGATTCATTCATTCGAGGAATGTGTGCCAGAAGAAAGTGATTAATTTCAGTAGACTCTAGGAAGAGAACTCACAAGAAGAAGAAGCTCGAGAAGAGAAGGTGGGAGCAATTGAAGATCAAGCTCTCACCATCCAAAGAAGATCCCTCAGGCGATGAGGAATATGAAGGACTCAACTATTGAATAACCTATTATCCATCCTAGAATTTTGATAAGAAATGATGCTATTATGAATGAAGAAGGCGATGAAGTTGAAGACTCAAGAAGGAGTCCACCCACTAACAAATAAAGATAAGTATTCAATTGTCATTTCATGATATTGTTTTGATATGCATTTGTTTATATTTAGTTAATGTATTATGCATAATAGAATGTTTTCATTAATGATAGCATACTGCTAATATTAATGTGATGGGTAAGTAGCTCATGGTGCTATACAACTCTCCATTGCTACTTATCTAGAATGAAACCTCTTTGCTGACATATTGGATTAGTGCACAATCTCAATGTTGTCCTGGTAGAGATGGAAGACATATAGAAAGTTTCAGTGAGATATGGATGAATGTTGTATTGGCTAAAATAGTTGCATGATCATATACTTATGCATAAGAACTTGCCAGTATAAATATTCCTTATGAAATGTTTCTAACCATACAAATGCATTTGACTTGTAGGAAAGACCGCATACATAATCGTCTACAAGCAAAGAAGAATGAAGACTTGTTCCGAAGAGCAAGTGATGACATTTCAAAATAATATGACGAGTGCAGTGACATCATTAATGCAGAACCTTCCAGCCACCAAGAAGAAAGGGAAGACTAGTTAAAGAAGAATGATGTCAGGATGCAGTATCGAGACCTAAAGAGAAGTTTGTAGTTCCATCATGCAGTACATGGAAACATCGTGGGATACAAAGCAAGATTCGTAGCATGAGGCTTCTCACAAAAAGAAGACACAAACTAAGAAGAGATATTTGCAGCCAATAGAAGTGAAGTCACATGACATGCATAATCATGTGTGAAAATGAAAGAAGGCATTGTACGAGTTCATAAGACACCCATGGAAAACACATACATAAGGAGCTTGATGAAGATCTAAACCTCTGCTACAAGGTTGATAAAGGATGACAAGCTCATAGATGGGTGCGAGATGAACTTCTGAAAAAGTTCAAGATAGAGGATCTTGGTATCCAATGATCCTAGATGGATACTACTTGTCACTCTAGTACAAAATGTTTCAGTGCATAGAGTACAGAAGACAGAGGGAGTATGATGCTTCGCTTCAGAGGGAGTGACTGCAGAAGATTCTGAGGTTTGACATGGTACGACAGGATGGATATATTACTGATGACTCTGGGATTTACTAAGAGTAAAGAAGATTCCAACCTTTGCTTCAAGGTTGAAGGCGGAAGGCCAGTGATGCTCCTATTATGTGTCGATGCACTATTTTATAGGCATGGAGGTGTGGACAAGGCAAGTATGTAGTAGAGATCCTGAATAGGTTCAGGATGATGGAATGCATGACCACACTTATGGCATCGAACCTGAAGCTGTTAAGTGATGCTTCATCAGAGACGGTTGATGCTACGATGTATCGATGATTGGGTCCTTGATGTACCTGAGACCAGATATTTGCTTTGCTGTGAAGACATTTGAGACATGTTCACCTGATGGTTGCAAAGCATGCAAGGGTACAATTGACTATGGGCTCAAGTACGATGCAAATCAGAAGATTAACCTGGAGGGTTATGTTGATTCAAATCGGGCAGGCAGTGCCATCGACAGGAAGAGTACTTCAAGGTGTTGCTTCAGTATGGGATCAAGTGTGATCTCTTGGTTTAGCAGGAAGAAATCCTGTGTGGAACTGAGTAAAGCTGAAGCAGAGTATGTCGCAGCTTGCTCAGCTAGTTGTGAGGCAGTATGGCTACGGAAGCTACTATATTTGATCTCCAGTTGGATGCTAATTGTATACATTGTGACAACCAAAGTTGTGTGACGTTGTCAGAGAATCTAGTGTTCCATGACAAGTCGAAGCATATCGAGATCAAGTACCACTATATCAGGGATATGGCGCAGAGAGGAGCAGTGGAGCTCCAGTATGTTGCGATGGAGGAACAAATAGCCGATGTATTGATGAAGCCATTGGCTAGGCTGAAGTTTGAGTACTTCAGGGAGAATCTTGGTGTTCTCCAGATCGAGGTTCTTCCAAGAGAAAGTGATAAGACCCATATCCATTCTAACATGGTGAAAGGATTGGTTCCTTCCATGGTCAGATGTAAGGGCTAAGCCATTCTATCATGGTGATAGGGTTTCTCCCTTCCATGACAGATATGAGTGCTGGCCATTCTATCGAGTAGGACAGATGTAAGGGAAATTGCCATTCTATGAATGGTGGCACCTGGTCAGTTACCAAGATCACTCAGTGTAGGACTGAGTAGCCATTTTGATGTGATAGAGGGATGTGTTCCCACTTGATCAGATGTAAGGGCTGAACCATTCTGTCATGGCTAAAGGATTATGTTCCTTCCATGTCAGATGTGAGTGTTGGCCATTCCGACGAGCAGGTCGGATATAAGTGTTGTGCCATTCCGACATGGTGAGAGGATTGGTTCCTTCCATGGTTGGATGTAAGAGCAGTGACATGGTGAGAGGATTGGTTCCTTCCATTGTCAGGATGCCACATCCAGCATGAAAAAGGGATGGCTCTGTGAAGACACATCTAGTATGAAAAAGGACTAGCTCTGTGTAGATGTCACATCTGGTATGAAAAAGGACTAGCTCTGTGATGCCTCATCTAGTTTGAAAAAGGACTAGCTTTGGGAAGACTCATCTAGTTTGAAAAAGGACTAGCTCTATGTAGATTCCACATCTGGTATGAAAAAGGACCAACTCTGTGATGCCTCATCTAGTTTTAAAAAGGACTAGCTCTGGGAAGACTCATCTAGTATGAAAAAGGACTAGCTCTGAGTAGTTGCCTCATCTGGTATGAAAAAGGACCAACTCTGAGATGATACATCCAATATGAAAAAGGAACGGCTCTGTAGAACTTCCTATGACGAGAAGAATCATGAGATAGCACCAAGGATGATCCAGATTGAGTGATGATTGAGATCCAGTGCTGATAGCCAACAATGATCTAGATCGAGTGATGATTGAGATCCAGTGATGATTGAGATCCAGTGATGATGATCCAATAGTGATGATCCAGATCGAGTGATGATCCAGATCCAGTCCAGTGATGTTGATCCAGATCGAGAGATGATCTAGATCCAGTGGTGATGTTCCATGATGATCTAGATCGAGAGATGATCCAGATCCAGTGATGATGCTCCATGATTATCCAGATCGAGAGATGATTCAGATCCAATGAAGATGACTTGAAGATGAAGATGACTTGAAGACGAGATGATCCAGCTGATACAGAGAAGAAGAATTGTGCTAATAAATTGTGTCAAGAGAATACCTTCCTAGTTAAGAGGGAGTATTGATGTAATTGTAACTTCAGAATGTATTCACTTGTATTTCTTATCTATTGTAACCCGATGTTTATTCCAGATGTATTGTAATGTATTTGAGTCATGTCATACCCCGATGTTTATTCCGGGAAGTTTCTATAATGAGAAAGTCATGTCAAGTCATTGTGGGTAACCCTCTTATTGGTCAAGGGTTAAAGTCTCCACAGTTGTGGGGCCCTTGGGTTATTAGACTATCCTAGTGAAGTCAACCCTAGGTGAGTCATTGTAAGTTGGGGCAATAGTCCCCACCATTGTGTTACCCTTCTATTGGTCGGAGGAGGCAAATTCCCCACAAGTGGTGGGGCACTAGGGTTATTAGACACTCCTAGAGATGTCGGCTCTAGTAAGTAATTGTTAAGTAAGGCCGACATGTTGGAGTGCACTTCAAGTGAACGAAAGAATATAAGTAGAGAGTGAGAGCCTCTCTATTTATCACTTGTAACAAATCACTCACTCACTCAAGTGTGGTGCATTAGTGAGGAAGGAAATACACTGGGACTAGACAAGAAGAAGACTACTGCTATCGAGAGCGCATCTTACTGTTTTGGGATTTTACTATTTTGGTGCTGATTCTATCTCTGAGGAAGTTGCGGAGTTTTCTCCTTTATGGTTTCCTTGAGGAAAACTCTTTGTGTCTCTTGTCTCTTGTGATGTGCTTATGTTTTATTGCTATGCTTGTTATTCTCTCAGTGAAAAGATCCTAAGATCATAATGCTAGCTTATATGATGAAAAACTAACATTCATTCCCTGAATGGGTCTCTCAGTGTTTAGTTTAACGATTCCAATGAAAGAAAACTTAGTATCATTCATGTTTAGAGAGTCTAAAAGAAGACGAAAGAAAGCTACAAATGGTCCTTTTTCATATGATTTAGTCTCCAGGGCCCGAAAAAGTATAAAATTATACTCGAGAGAACTCTTCTAGTCATGATTGGCTGGAGCATTCTTTTTTGTAAATAGTCTATATGAACTGAAAAAGAGATAACCTACCGTCGAAGAGATGACTCTTCAAATACTTTTATGAGTATGAATAAGATAAGTACTCGACAATATTTTCATATTTAGGGAGTCTAAAAAGAGCTCAAAGGAGACTCTATTAGGTTTCTTTTTCATGATGAGAAGTATTTACGAGCCTAAAAATAATTGGAAAAAGACTCGGAACTTTGATGCTGAGTTTTGGGAGCATGAACAAAGTGTCGAAATAAATGCTCGAAGACTTTTTCCATTTTATGGAAATATGAAAAAGTCAAAAACAAACTCCCCATAGACTTCATTGTTTTCGTTTTTACTCCTGTAAGACTCAAAGACGATCATTAATCTCTCAAAGAATGACTTTTATGAACTATATAAATGGGCGTTTATATAATAATGATTTTTTGAAATATCAACATAACACATAAAAACCCTAAAGTATATATATAAAATTCATTTCAATGATAAAAACAAAATCATTTTACTATTTACCACTTGGTGAGAGTATTTTGGATAGAGCTGAGCCATATCTTCAATCGGTGATTCTGGGAAAGTCCACCATCCATTTTGAGCACCGTCAGATCCAAGTAAATGACTAAACCTTAGCCTTTCCTTTTAAGTGAAATTCATTTTTTATTTTGTGGGGTTTTGGGGCAGTTTTAGGCAAGCCCTAAATCCAAAATACAGGCACCGCTCTTGCCCCTTACAGGACAGGAGAGGCTTGATAAAAACCACGCATGTTTATCTGCACTCAGGCGGTGCCACTGCTCTGTGCAAACGACATTCAGGCGGTGCCGTCCATGAGTATGGAAACTTGAATGGGCATGCAAAAATAGGATTTTTTCAATGATTTTGGTGATTGCTTATGTTTTTAATTATCCCATTGATTGTTTTTGGCAGGTTCTAACCAATAAAAAATGGATATGGAAAGAACAAGAACACGACAATGATGATTCCTTCACCAAGGGAAATGTGGGGTGCATAGCTGCATTGAGGGGCTGTGGCCTCCTAAAATTCTTTCATACTCCTAGCATGCTGTCCCATGAGCACTTGTTGGAGCATATCCTTCATATGTGGAACCCAAAGCAACAATATTTTGAGGTGGGAGCCCATGTGTTGAATATCAAGGTAGAGGATATCTACTTTTTGACAGGATTATCCAGACGACGTGTTCCTATTTCAGTGATATGGAAAGAACAGGAAAACGACAATGATGATGCCTTCACCAAGGGAAATGCGGGGTGCATAGCTGCATTGAGGGGATGTGGCCTCCTAAAATTCTTTCGCACTCCTAGCATGCTGTCCCATGAGCACTTGTTGGAGCATATCCTTCATATGTGGAACCCAAAGGAACAATATTTTGAGGTGGAAGCCCATGTGTTGAATATCAAGGTAGAGGATATCTAATTTTTGATAGGATTATCCAGACGACGTGCTCCTATTTCAGTGACTGGTTCCCATGGAAGGGACGTAACCACCCAGGAGTTAATTAATCATCACTGCATACCTGGTACCAAAATGTCTGGGAAGAAAATTCCCATTAAGGAAGTGATGGATGATCCTCTCCATACAGTTCTTTTCACTATCCAGAGGCTGGCTGGTATCCAAGGACTTCATCAGGCTTCCATAGCACACATGCTATATGATATAGAGGTCATGGTACCTACTGTCTTTAGCTGGGCAGAAGCATTACTTTCGGTCTTCAAGGACCAGCTGACCAAGTGTTGGCAAGGAGAGCTGAAACAGTTTGACTATGGATCCATCTTAGCCTGTTTCTTCTTTGAGCGGGTCCCTCACCTGAGGCCCCAAGTGGTATTTATAGAGCTGAGGGAGAGAGACCCTCATATGCTTAGGTGGGTCGAAATTATGGCCCCTACAGGAGAAGGTAGTAGAAAAGTGAAGTTTGGGGCTCCATTTTTCCACTGGCTGAACGACCAGATCCTCATGATTGAGGATTATGTATATGCGGGTATTGAATTCAGGGGTGACCCTGATCTACCCCTTCCACTTGGTGCATAGTGGGGAGACATTTGTAAGAAACAAAACCCTAAAATGGAAATTTGTGTTTTTAATGTTTTTTATTTTTTATGTGTATTAACAAGGCCTAAATGTCTTCATGCAGATGTTGGAGTAGCATGACCTGCGGGATCTTCCCCATTGGACAGACGAGTGGGAGATCATTTTCTTTAATGAGGTGATGACCCAATGGGAGAGTTAGAGAAGAAATTGGAGAGGTTGACTCTATATATACCTAATGCATCGATCGATGACCTCCCCATGAGGTATCAGAGGAACACTTCATGCATTCCAGGATGCTTTAGCCGACTACTACATAGAGTAGTACAGGCTGTCAGGTGTTACGATGATCACTAGATGATGTTTTGCATGATGTAGTACTGAAAGCTAAGACACCTTCAGGATTTTATATGATTTTGTATTTTCTTGAAAGCCACTATGCTTCAGACGAGCTCTCGTGACCATTTTTTGTAAAAACATTATATATATAGACATATATATACATACTCTATTACTGGTGTTTATATATCTCAAATGGAAAACGTATTTACATGAGTTTACGTGTTATCTACTATTTATTTACAATATGAGGAACCATGTTTTATTTTCAAATTATGTATAAGAAATATACCAGTCTAGGATATAGTTTGCTAACGAATCAACAACTGCATTGTTTTCCCTAGGGATATGCCTATAATTAATGACCTCAAATGCTCTTTCCAGTAGACATACTCTCCGGAAGAGGTGGAGAAGTATGGGATTTATGATGGCATAAACATGGTTCAAATAACAAACCACTAACTGAGAGTCCATGAATACTACCAAATCAGGAATGCCCCAAGATGCAACTTCAGTCAGTAGACCTATTACTACCTAATACTCGACAATGTTGGTTGGGGAAGGTAGGGCGAGAATAGCAGCAATATTCAATGGATCAATCCAGATGCATTGTTAGAAACCACGAAGCCTAAGAGACATCCCATCTCAACACAAAAAACAAATTTGTGTGGGTTCATCCATATTTTGTAATGGCGACATCTAAGGAAATTGTCTATAAGATGTTGAGGATGGTTTCTCATTGTTGTGAATGTGCAGGGAGGTCATCAAGGTATGAATCCATGATGTTTTTAATGTCATGAATCGCATAGTACATAGCACGCTGGAATGTGGCTCCAGCGTTCTTCAGGAAAAAGGTAACTTCCTATAGGAAAATGTTCCCCACGGGAATATAAATGTCGTATTGTGCTGATCGGCGGGAAATATCTCAATCTGACTATAGCCAGAAAAACCATCCATGAATGAGAAGATGACATTGTCGTCACAGTTGTCGATAATCTAATCAATGTGCAGAGTTCAAAAATTGTCCTTAGAGCAATCTTTGTTCAGGTCTCTAAAATCGATACAAACTCTAATGGTTCCTTGCTTTTTTTTCACAAGAACGATGTTAGGTACCCATTCCATCAGGGGTATAGGATAAATGAATCCTTCCTTCAAAAAATTTTCAACTTTGACTTTGATAGTCGGTGCCTTCTGAGGATAGACTTGACTCAATTTTTGTTGGACCGATCTGGCTGTGGGATAGGTTTTTATTTCATTGACCACTATGGATGGTTCTATCCCATGAATTTATTCATAAGACCAGGAAAAATTATCTTGGAACTCCTTGAAAAGTCCTCTATATTCCTCAGTTTCTTCTATTGAATAGTTATACCCAACATGAACATGTTCAATAGTTCTAGGCTTGACCGATATTTCGATTGGAGGTATTTTAGTGATGTTGCATAGATTTCCTTCAGAGTTAGAATTTTGCAACAACATAGGTGTTTGTAGAATGTCGACAATATTAGTACCCAAGAGAGATACAAAATCATTATCTACCGAACTAGTGTTGGGGAGGAACGAGGATCTGTGATGATGATCCTCCCATACTGATTCATTCATACTTATAATCTACATGATAGTTTCATCTGACAGAAAATTTTGGGAGAGATAATCCAGAGTAGGAAGAGAGGGTTCTAACCAGTAGGGCGGGTGGTAAGGATCTGAATCCACAAGATGAAGATCATCTATATGATCATTGGAAATGTATTGTATAGCATAATAAACTACTTCATGCAGGCTGTGGGAGGATGACTCAACAACTTGTTTACCCTTAGGATCATAGCAAAACAAGGATATCATATTGACAGTTGCCGTCTTTGTGCTAGAAGGAGCTAATGGGAATACACCCATAATGGCAGAGTCCTTCAGCATTCCTACACCAATCGACTGATAAGGAGGAGGGGACTAACCTAGCATAGGGATGTGATTTACCATAGGGTTAGTAACATCCGACATAGAGAAATCAAGTTGATCAATTGTCACAATATTTCCCAAATTTGGAAACTAGAGTGTCCTAAATACCGTCGAAGCGACAACAGTNCCCCCCCCCAACCGAAATGAAAGCGGTGGAATGAGACCATGGGGTTGGAAACCTATGCCGTCAAAGGCTCTTAGGGTCATTGGTGATTTTGCAAGATCAGGAGAGCCAATGGCTTTCCAATAGGATAGAAACAAAACTGATGTTGAAGCACCTTCATCTAGAATAGTCCTAAAGATGTTTTTCCCAAATCATTTTGTTATGATCTGAAAAAGCGAGTTGGTGAGGTAGTCTAGATTTGTGGTTCTCTGGGTTAAAATGGATCAAATTTTTGTTATCTGGGTCTAGGGATCCTAAGGAATTTAACAAGTTTTTTCCTTGCATTGGACAGCTTTGGAGTACTTCTAAGGTAGACATTGCACATGGTTCCTGAGCGAGGTATTCAACAACATTATAGAACTGTGAAGCTCGGGCATTGGGATTAAAAATACACTTTCTAAGGGTACTCTTGGGTGGACGCAAAATTATGTCGAGATTAGGTTTCTCGATAGTTAGGGGACCATTAGATGAGGATGCGAGAGAACTAGTGGGAGAAACTTTATGTGGAGAATGATTTTCATTTTTATTCTCTTCAAGTTTGTCATATGACTGAGTACAAGTTGTTAGACTAATAGTTTTCGATGACATCATTCATAATTCCTCTGAAGGACCAAAATTTCCTTGATTGAACATGTGGTCTATTAGTTGTTGTTGAGAAGGAAAGGGATTAGTAAGAACTGCTGGTGCGGGGTTACTTTTTAAAAACTTGTTAATTTCATCATGGCGAGGACATTCCTTTGTGAAATGATTGCCACCACACAACAGGAAGGGATATTTGGCTTTCCTTTTTCCTTTATTGTCATTCTTCAGGGCCATAGGTTTGGGATTTTCCTATTGGTTTCCATTTGTTTCATTTTTAACTTTTCCCTTTTTATTATTAACAAATGATTGTGTACTTTGAATAGCATTCACCTTAGGAAAAACTGTAGGATTAGAAGGAGCAGTAGTAGAAGCAATGGGTTACTTTGCAAGTTTAGCCGTTGATGGGGTCTAGATTGAATCAACAACCCCATCGACAGGAATTTCTGCAGGTGACTTAGTCGGGTCCGTGCTAAGACGAGGAGCTTGAGGAATAAGGTCATACAAAGCTTTGGATTTGGAATATACGAAGTCCAGATACTGAGTGTGACTAATAGCCTACTCTTCAGTGATAGTACCATTGATAGCCACATCACATGCAATGGGTGGAAACAAACACTTCGTAAACCAATCAGCTAAGAGTTGGTCTAGGATAGGAGCTTTAATGAGCCTTCTCTGCCTTCTCCACTCATGGATATGAACCGATATGTGTGTGGAGGTGTTTTGACGCAAAGAGGTCAAAAGGTCTGTACCCGTTTCATAATGAATGGGTAGTTGAAAGTGTGTGAGGAAGACAGTTTCCAATGCACTAAATCCACAAATGAGTGTCGTGGAAGTTCAATATACCACTTCATGGCTGTACCGGTCAAAGTGCACTGGAAGAGTCTCAATCAAATAGAATCATCTATCAAGGAGTTAGAAGAACACCATAGATGGAAAGTCATAACATGATTTTTGGGATCATCTCCCTACTTACCATCGAATTTTGGAATGTCTGATGGAAACTTTATAGGAATAGTAGGCCATGAAGGGTTGTGTTGAATGGGGCCATTAATTAATTTGTACAAATTGGGTAAGTCCAAAGTTTCTAGGAAAGGTAATTGACGATTGGGTTCCACGTACTAGTAATATTTATAAGGCATGTAACCAATAGTAGGGTCATAGGTTGACTGATATACAAGTTGTTAAAACATCTGATGAGATGATGTGCTTCCTGAAGATTGACCTCCAGAGTAAGGACCGTTAGAGCCACCATGACCACTAGGCCCATTAGGACCATTAGGAAGAGGTCCACCAGGACCTCTGAGACTACCAGGACCACTAGGAGGAGGACCATCGGAACCACCAGGACCACCCAGAGGAGGGCCACTGGAACCACTAGGACCACCAGGAGGAGGGCCACCAGAGCCACTAGGACCTCTAGGAAGAGGACCACTGGAACCTCCAAGACCACCAGGAGGAGGGCCACCAAAGCCACTAGGACCACTGGAATATCTAGGACCACTAGGAGAAGGACCACTAGGAGGAGGACCTCCATAAGATGTTCCTTTGACAATGTCAGCAGTATGAATAGGTATTCCTCCCATCACTGGCATATAAGACTAGTTCGGTTGCCCCCATAGTGTAAATGTATTCCTAGGATATGGAATTCTAGTATAAGACATTCCTATATGGGTGGGTTGATAATTCATATTTCCTACAGGAATTTGATTTGCTGGATAACCATAACCCCATGAGGGTTGATGAAATATAGGTTGTGCCACTAAGGGATAACCTGAACTTGAAGGAGGGTTGACCACATTTGTGTTGCTGGGAGGCACATATAATGTGGGTTTTCCTACATTAGAGGTTTTCATATTATTAGTAACAATTCCATTAGTGGGTAACGTAGGTCGTGCCAGGGTTTCCCCCCCGGTGTTAGAAGTTACAGACACTACTGGAAGTGAAGGTTTCCCCCCAAGCATAGAAAGTATGGGATGACTAGAGACAGACGTAGAACTCAAAACTGCAGGGGTGGAATTGGAGGTTTGACCTGGATTACAAGAAGTCTCACCATATGTTGGATGACTATCAGAATAAGGTTTAATTTTGACCACAGGCCAAGGATCTGTATTACAGGGAAGAAGAGATGAAATAGGTTCTTTATGAGGTATGGGGATTGCTAAGATTTTATCTAATCTCTACATTCTCTCTTGAAAATCACGTGCACGGTGAATAGATGTTTGGATTTGTCTATACTCTTCTTCACTTGGTGAATATTGTTAAGGAGAGGCCTTATTTACCCCAAATGAGGCAATTCCCTGCCCCATAGAAGTTCTCCAAAATGAAGCATCTGGGCCATACACAGGTGGAACAGGACTATCGGTACAACCTTCCATATGCAGATGAAAGCAAGTATCATCCATAGGAGGCTGCTGAACTAAGGGATTTATATAAGAAGTGAATTGGTCTCCACTTTCTACAACTATATTTTCTTCCTCGTGGGAAGTAGTTACAGCTCCTTGGCTGATGGCTTCCATTGGATTTTCCCCTGTAATAGGAGGAAAATCGGGTGGCAAGCCCTAATTCCTTCTCGATCGTCTCAACTGAAACTCATCCAAATTGGTATCAATTACTAAACTAACCTAGGGTCTCAAAACTAATAACAAACACAAAAATTTATCCTACTCAAGCTATAGGCCAACAAGCAAACTTAAATGATAGGAGGAGCTCAAATAGTCGGTTTCTCACAAAGATTGTCAAGTAGGTGCAACTCGCGATATACCACAAGGGTATGTGTGTAGTAATCTCCCCTAATGTTGTTTTCAGTGTATTTCTCCACACAAGATGGCCAAAGGGTTTTTCTCAGATGGAGAGGGTATCCTAGTGGGGTCTCCTGATATACGCAAGGTACGTGGGAGCTCAAATCAGTACTAGTGATGTCTAATGCACAACCGTTCACAAGGGTCCTTCCATTATACAATCGAGTACATGAAGTACCTTTCTATTCACCTCAAGGGTACATGAAAGGCTGTTCAATATACCCATGGTACATGGAAGAACCGCGCAAGTCCGGGTTGTATTGTAGACAAGTAACACCAACTCCTACAGTTAACGACGCCTGAACACGTAACTAACCTATCACTCAATTTTTTATACAATTTTTAGAGCTATAACTATCATTAATTTTAAAGTGGATGGTTAGGTGAATGCATGAGATTTTGATAGAAAAGTAAAACCATGCAAATATGAAATGCATGTTCATTCACTTTACCATTCAGATTATGCCTAATTATGGGAAGGAGAGAGAATATTTTTCTTTTCAATTTTTCTTTGAAACCAAAAACTTCTCAAACAGCTACACTAAACAATTCTTTTCCGAGAAATCAAGCAAACAAATCTTCTTCAAATAAAATATTTTGAAAGCATGCAGATAGGGTAAGATCTCGTAATCCGAGAAGAAAGACAAGAAGCAGACAAAGGTATATTCAATATTTTTCAAATTTTCTATTAAACTTGGAAAGATCAAATTTAAAACTACCAATATTTTTTCTTTTGATGAGATGAAAATATGAACTAAAGGGAAGAAAAATGGAGATCTAAAAGCTTATGAGGCTAATAAGAGGTGCAACAATTCATCCTTAAATAATGATATAAATGAATCTCAACCAAAAAAATTTCTTTTTTCAGAGTAAAAAGAAGTCCTTCACTATCTTAACGAAAAAAATTGAAACAAACAAACTGATCAAATAGGTCATAGGTATTTCTTTTCAGGATTATCCAATAGAAGGTAGAGATCTAATTAAGCTAAAGCTTTCAAGCACTCCTTTCAAAACAACAAAACTCACAAGCAGTAACGATGATGAATCTAACCTAGCCTTTTGATTTTAACAAACAAGCATTTACCACATCAAAAATTTCAAATTTGAACACTTAGGTATTTGCAAACAAGCCTGGACAATGCCAATTGAAGACAAAAAATTCAAAAACGAAAAATTTCATGAATTTTTTTGAAAAACAAAGGTCTAGAAAAAAAAACTGCCTGGCACTGCAGGTAGAAGGTTGTTGACAGAGCGGTTCTGAGGAGGCACTGCTTCTTGCTAACTTCTCTCAGGAGAGGGCACCGCTTCTTGGTAGCTATGCACATGAGGCGGCACCACTTTTTACTCACTGCACAAGCGCGGTTCCCTGTAAATGTCTAGAACACAATATGAGCAAAAAAAAAAAGTCAAAATTTGGCAAACTAGCATAAAAAATAAAAATCAATAGTAATAAATAGCATAGAAAGTCAGGATGGCTCAGATATGAAGATATATGATGGTATCAACTCAAAACCAAACTAGGTCAGATGGTATATCTAACTAAAATAATAAGAAGCTAGATCTTGGATTCAGACAAGTGTTCGAAGGCTAAGGAAGATCAAATCTATTGAAGCTCTTCCCCAACAGAGTCTCCAAATTTGTTGTTAGGAAATTCGCACCTTCTACGGACAAAAGTTGTTCCTATGGGATGAATGGCTTAGATCCAAAAGCTACAGACACCTGGAATATAATATTCAGAGATTGATGTGGTCCTTCATCTATTGCAAAATATCTCTGAGAAGATACCTGCAAACACACATCAAACACAAAAGATCAAAGTACCAAATTATTATCTATAGATATATATTGGTGACTAAGGAATACAATAATAAACATGCGAGATTATACAAGATAAGTTATATCGTAAGAAAATCAACTTTGCATTAATGAATAGTGAAGAGTTACAACCTGCACCTTAGTGCTGAATGCACTCCTTCATAAAATTGATGTCTTATCCCCGATAGCTCCAACTTTATCTTCTATGATCACTCTTGATGGATCAGGCCGGGACGTCCAAATGGCAGCATGACTTTTCTCTCCCCTCAACCATGGGGTATGATCCTATTTATATAGGCCTCAAATGGATAGAGATGGTTGATATTTTGGTGAGTGAGGTGGACATGAGATCCCCAAAGCATGGATCTCGAGCTCAACTGACCCAAGTGAATAGGGATAAGGCCCGCCATGAAGCTTTTGATCTAGAAGCTTCGTGAAGCTTCTCTTTTTCACTTTTTACCAAGGGAACCGCTCCTGCTCCTTGATGATAGAGCGGTGCTAGGGAAGAACCTCTCTTCAAACAAAGAGTAAAGGCAGTGCCACCGCTTGTCTTTAACACTACTCAGGCGGTGCTGAAGAAGGTACCACTCCTAAGCTTAAGGGTAAAAGCGGTGCTTGGTTTTTATGTGCTATTTTGACATCTAGAGCAAGGTTTTTACTTGAATATTTGGGAATGTGGGAAAACATGGATGTTAAGGATCTTATCACATGTTGGTGATGAGATTTGGGTGTAACAATATCATATCAGGACTAATTACATCCAAGGATAACTTGTGATTTTTGTTGGGACTGATTACATCGAAGGATAACCTACATGACTAATTATGTCTAAGCAACCTATGAGATTCACTAGGATTTTATGCTCAGACAACCTGTCTCTCTAGTTATGCTAGAACACATCACTCCCTCTTTCGAGGGATCTCAATCTGGATCAGACCAAGTCTTTATCTAAAGTACTTGAAATTCACTCTCTCAAGAGGATTGATCAACACATAGGATATTTTATCCTATGTTTCCACGTACTGGAGCTTAACTTCTCCTCCTTGCACCATATCCCTAATATAGTGGAACTTGATCTCGATGTTATTCGACTTGTCATGGAACAAAGGATTTTTTGATAGCTTCACACAACTCTGATTGTCATAGAAGAGACATGTCACATCGAAATGGAGATCAAACAAGTCAAATAGTAGCGTTTGAAGCCACATTGCCTCTCAACTAGCCAAGCAAGAGACAACATACTATGGCTTGGCTCTACTCAGTGCCACACATGATTTCTTCCTACTAAATCAGGAGATCATTCCAGATCCCAAACTAAAGAAACAACCTGAGGTTCTTCTTAACACTCTATTTTCAACAGTCTATTTATGAGCCTGACAAAAGTTTGAGGAGGATGATAGATGCACTGAAGGCATTAAACGGGATTCATAATCGAAGGTTGAGATTGAACAGATGGAAAATCAACGTCATCAAAAAATTTCACATGGTGAACATTCCCGACCAAAGCCACTTTTCTAGATTGGGAAATAGTTTAAAGGACAGAGGCATCTAATAGTCGAGAATGGGATCCAAGAATATCTACAGTCTCAGTCGATTTCGCAAGACAGACTTGTGTAGGTAAAACTACGATTTCAAATCGTGAAGGGTAGTACCGACCCCAAATATAAATAGTCGTGATGAAGAAGGAAAGAAATATACAGTCATGGTCTATTTAGCAATGCAAATGAGCAAGGTTGAAGACTAGGATCTCGCATTGCGAAAATTAATAGGGCCCACTCAGATCAACGGCTACATGAAGAGTTCAATCACGATCGATGATTGAGAGAAAGCCTTGTCATAAAACTGCTTGTTGAATCCAGAGAAGAAAGTTGGTGGCAGAAATGATGAAACGTAGACGGTGGGCATAAAATATTCCTCAAATCAGAGGGTTGAGAAGACTTCCAGGGCACAAGCTTCACATCCAGTGGGGAGATGACAACAGAGGAGACGTTCACATGTGTAATCTGCCTCCTTGCATATTGGCCAATTCCCCATTGCCATTTATAGCAAGCACATAGGTGAAATCTTCCCTATGGAAATGGATTTTTGTGTGAGTTGGCCTGTGAAAGTAAGGAGAGTAACCGATGAATCTGCTACTCACACGGGGAAAAAGCCAACATGAAGAGGAAAACCCTTCTGTTTCCTACATCACAAGAATGAGGAAACGTGGTAGCATCCAATTCATGAACTTTGCAACATGGATCAGCTGTATGAGGTGGTGTCCAAAAATTACTTCCCACAATAGACAGTAAGGCGCCATGGCCAATAAAATGATGTGAATAGATCCCCAGCAGGTAAAGGATCACTCTGATCACACCCTCGCACATGTTGATATCGAAAACAATCGATGACAGAATGTGTGGGAATGTTGACCAGTCAGTGAAAGGGTCAGTTTTGAAAACTTATATTTCTTCCTTCGAAATGTTGGGGATGAGCTAACGTAGTTCCAGAGCCCAAGTTTCTGCTTCACCAAGAATCCACTAAAACTCAAAGAGTTGGTGATGGAGATCTGGTTCAAGAAGATTATCCATCTAGGTGTGTTGATGGTTGGTGATAAAACTTTCACACTCGCACGTCACCTTGGTATTTCATGCCAAGAATGACACCAGCCATCGGGGCCCAGACGTGATACTTGCACCTCCAACGACGCGGGGCCTAGACACTTACTCCCTGTAAGTGTTGTTTTGGGAACCCCTGATACCATTGCTACCACCAAAGCCTCTACAGAAGGATACAGTCCTTGACTGCTCCCTATATAAGCATTTGTTTGGATCAGAGCATTAGGGGTCTAAAGCCCACATAACCCTGTTTGTGAAGTCCAATTTCCAACGGTGATGGGACTGGAGTAGATATGCTACATGTTATTGCCTATGGGAGAGCCCACCCTACCAGACATGAGAAGCAAAAGAAAAGCCACCTCATGGGCTTGCCTCAGCAAAGAGTAATGTGGCCCTTCTTCCAGACCCCAAGAATAACAGTGTTACCTGAGAAGAATGAGGTGGTGGATGAGGTTGAGCAGAGGAAAGATGCAAACTACCCTTCTAGTGTGTGTCCATACGGAAATATGCATTTGAAACATGGCAGAAACACACACCTCGAACATAAAAGGAGGCATCATACTCATTTTCCATGATAACGGCCAAGCACGTCAAGCTGTCACTCAGGCCGAATGCGCCCACTAGCTCCATAATGTTTGTTTATATTTGTAAAACGTGGTAATAGTTTGACTCTCTATACTGTTAATGAATGATCGTGAATCGAAACAGTTTTTAGGTTTGTTTCGGAGAATAGTCTCAGCACTAGAATAGTATAAATACACTCTCGATAGAGGGAAGAAAAGGAGGTTGGAAGGTTGGGAAAAGCTTCAAGGGATGCGGCTCTCCATTGTAAATAAGATCTGATGCCTGTGTTATAAATAAGATTGCATAGGAAGATTTCTTTCTTAAAACCAAAGATTCGTGTGTAATTGCTTCTTTCAATATGTATTTTCTTTACGTGAAATGTATATCCAGCTTCCATTCCAGTTTATTGATTTCTTTCATGTCTGTAACTTAGTGTATAACAGTTTGGAATTCATACTTGCTATGCTATGCCTATTTTTTTAGACATTTATCAAGTTTTCTTCTAAATTTGTGTGGAATTCATCTTGTTGGTGCTCCACGTAATGGGTTGTTCTCTCTTGTCTCCTAACCACCCGCTAAATATCTCCTGATTGTGAGATCGACAGATATCTTGCCTCTGTTTGAAACCTCACACCATTATTTTCCTCATGCAAATGTTCCCTACTCAGGTTTTTGACTCCATTTCCAATGGTCCCTTTCCCTGATAATCCCACCTGCATTTCACGTCACTTTACTTTGTCCATTTCAGGAGTCCGGCCTCGTCACCATCCTTGAGCGAATAGCTTACATGGAGTAAAATATAAAGAAAAGTGAGAGATCCCTATCTGACTGTGCAAGGCCGAAAGGTGCAGTCTAAAGTGGTTCTGCTGTTACCTGGGAGCAAGCCTTCCCTCAACATTCGAGCTCAAATCCCAGTGCTAACAAACTGGTGCCATTTTCGGGGACAAAATTGAAGATCTTCCCTGGGAAAAATGACCTGGTTTTAGATCTAATTGTTGATGGTGAAAAATGATTAAACATCAAGAAGGTTGAGCACTTTTCACTTGGTGAATCCACTCTTGAAGGGTTCAGACTTCAGCTAATCCGCTGGTGGTACGACCTAGAAATTGAATGATCAGAAAAATACAGGCAGGCTCCATCCAAAAAGTGAACCTCTTGTAAGGCTCGAAGAATGTGTGGTGGAATGTCAAGATGCTTGAGTCTATATTTCTTCCAAGTAGTTTTTTCTCATCTTGTAATTTTATTCTTATCCTTCCCTAAATTTATCAGAACAGTCTTCTATGGTTCAAATCATTCTGAATAGAGCTATGAATATATTCCTGTTTATCCTTCTTTACGAACCGAAAGTGTTGTGTCATCTTGTACATCTGGTTTTGACCTACATTTTTCTCCAGAGGCCCACAACGTCAAAGGTCACCCCTATGAAATTCATGAAACCTCGGTCAATAGTGTAGCTATTGCGCCTAAGTTGGTCTCTCCCATTTCTCCAAATCGGTATAAACAATTACAACTACCTCCCATCCTCCATGATTTTCCCACAAAACATCACAAGTACCTCCCCAAATTTGATGGAGAATCCAAATACTTCACTGTTGAGAAACATTTACAGGCCTTTGAACATTTCTCTAACCTTTTTGAAATAGAACATGATGATGTCTACATGAGAGCTTTCGCCCAGTCCTTGCAAGAAGATGCTAAAGAATGGTTCAAGCACTTGTAGCCTAAGTCCATCAACACTTGGGAATAATTTTCTTGCACCTTCTTAAAGTTTTGGGGTAGGAGAAGTCCATTGGATCAAATACTTTTGGAATTTTATTCCCTAAAGAGACATGAGGGTGAGACCTTATCTAGTTTTAAGAGAATATTTTCCATCTTTTATTATAACATGCCTAAGGAATTCCAACCTCTTAAGAATGCTATTAATATCTATTATGCATCCACCTTTCCTCCTGAGTTGTCCTTGCTTCTTTTGGAATGAAAATCAACCACTTTGCAACATATGTTTATTGACTATTTGGAGGTTGAGGAAAACCTTAAGATGTCCAAAAATTTGTTGGAATCAGGACAACGGTGGTGAAATAAAAGATACATTAAAATTTTCTGGGCCCTACAAGTAGAATGAAACAATCCCTATTCAGCTAAAGCTTTCTCTTGGTATAAAGAAGGGTGATCGGCCCTATATAGGAGCATATGGCTCTATAGCCTTGTTTTCTAAAAATTGTGATTTATGCATCCCTAAGTTCATACAAGACAATTTTAAGAAGAAATTCGGTGTGCCTTTGTACGATGAGTATGAGGAAGAATACCTGCAAGCTGTACCTGAGAAGTTGGCCATTGAACTGGGGCCTGTTGATGAAGAGGACCAAGATGCTATGCGAAGTCGGGAGGTTAAAGAAGAAAAGGGTGATAAGGGCACTGGAGGTGATAACCTACCCTTGTGTTATGCCTCTTTTGAATTAATACGACACATGATTAGAGCCTCTAAGAAAAAACAGAAAGAAGGGGAGATGGTGCAGTCTAGAGACTTGTATGGAAAAGGAAATAATATGAAGAAGCAACCAGGAAATTCCTCTCCATCTATTGATACGTCAGGAATTTGTAATGAGGTGTCAAGTCATGGAGAAGGATGTAGAATCCCTTAGATAAATACATTTTTTAATGTTCTACCTTCAGGAATATCACCCCATACAGGAGGAATATGCCTACTCGGTTCCGCTGGAGAAAAGAAGAACCTCCCTCTTCGGGCACATGAAGCCCTCATTGCAGAAATTTCAGTCGAAAAAGGGAATGTTTCATTGAAGAAATATTCTGTGGGACCTCTTCTACAATCTTCCATGTATCCACCTGATAGACCACCAGAAGAAGGGAGTTCCGGACAACTTTCCAATGAGCGGAGGACAAAATATGTTGGGGGTTTCCATGTTTTCTATGACCCCATAGCAGAGTACATGGAAAGGCTGGGTAATGGTAATGACTAGTCACATCTCTTCAATAAAGATCAGTCTATATTCTATAGCTTTCTTCAATTATCTATTTCATTTCTGACCATCAAGCACGAAAAAAGAACAACACTATTAGGCAAGTTGCTTGATTGGCTTCATTGGAAGTGTGATTTCACTTAATCGGGCTTATGAACTAAATAAGGTAAAGTAGGTAGGAACCAATAATCTCGACAATCGTCAATCATTTCCCTCATTACTATTTTAGTTTTCTTTCATTTTCAGTTATAAGCACAGGTTTGCAGTCAAGAGCATGGTTTGCAAGAGTGGCATGAATTCGCTGTAGCGGTAGCTCAGAGTAGAATGGAGATTTCAAAGAAAGATTGAAGACAGCCCAATGTATTCAACACTTGTTCTATGGGGGTTCTTTGATACCTCACTGGGAGGATAGCATCCCTCATGGAGCCAGTTGTTAACATTCCATTTTCAACAGTCTATTTATGAGCCTGACAGAAGTTTGAGGAGGACGTTGGATGTGTCGAAGGCATTAAACGAGATTCATAATCAAAGGCTGAGATTGATCGAATGGAAAATCAATGGTGTCAAAACATTTTACATGGAAAAACATGCCTGGCCAAAGACACTTTTCCAGATTGCGAAATAGTTTAAAGGACCGAGGCATCTAACGGTCGAGAATGGGATCCAAGAAGATCTACAGTCTCAGTCGATTTCACAAGACAGACTTGTGTGGGTAAAGCTACGATTTCAAATTGCAAAGGGTGGTACTAGCCTTGAATATCAACGGTCATGACAAAGAAGGAAAGAAATCTACAGTCATGGTCTATTTCGCAATGCAAATGAGCAAGGTTGAAAACCAAGATCTCGCATTGTGAAAATTAGTAGGGCCCACTCGGATAAATGGCTACATGAAGAGGTCGATCATGATCGACAATTGAGAGCAAGCCTTGTTCTAAAACTGCTTGTTGAATCCAGAGAAGAAAGTTGGCAGTAGAAATGATGGAACGTGGATGGTGGGCATAAAAGATTCCTCAAATCAGAGGGCTGAGAATACTTCCAGGGTACAGGATTCACATCCAGTGTGGAGATGCTAGTAGAGGAGACGTTCACACATGTAATCTACCTCCTTGCATATTGTCCAATTCCTCAGCTCCATTTTTAGCATGCACACAGGTGAAATCATCCCTGTGGCAGTGGTTTTTTGTGTGATTTGGCCTACAAAAGTAAGGAAAGTAACCGACGAATCCCTTACTCACACAAGGAAAAAGACAGCATGAAGAGGGAAACCATTTTGTTTCCTACATCACAAGAACGAGGAAATGTGGGAGCATCCACTTCATGAACTTTGCAGCATGGATCAGTTGTACGAGGTGGCATCCAAAAATTACTTCCCACAACAGATGGTAATGTGCCATGACTAATAAAATGATGTGACTAGATCCCCAGCAGGTAAAGGATCACTCTGCTCATGCCCTCACACATGCTGATATGAAAAACACTTGATGACAGAATGTGCGAGAATGTTGACCAGTCAGTGAAAGGGTCAGTTTCAAAAAATTATGTATCTTAATTTGAAACGCTGGGGATGAGCTAACGTAGTTCCATAGCCCAAGTTTTTGCTTCATCGAGAATCCACTAAAACTCAAAGAGTTGGCGATGGAAATCTGGTTTGAGAAGCTTATCCATCTGGGTGTGTTGATAGTTGGTGAGAAAACTTCCGTGACTCTCCCGTCACCTTGGTATTGCATGCCAAGAATGACACCAACCATCGAGGCCCATACATGATACCTACACCTCCAACAACGTGGGGCTTGGACACTTACTCCCCGTAAGTGTTTTTTCAAGAACCCTTGATAACATCATTGCCACCAAATCCTTCGCAGAAGGAGACATTCCTTGACTGCTCCCTGTATAAGCATTTGTTTGGATGGGAGCATCAGGGGTCTAAAGCCCACATAACCCTATTTGTGAAGTCCACTTTCCAAGGGTGATGGGGCTGGTGTAGATATGCTACACCTTATTTCCTATGGGAGAGCCCACCCTAGTGGAGATGAGAAGCATAAGAATGATAAGCCACCTCACGGGCTTTCCCCAGCCAAGAGCAATGCAACCCTTCTTCCACACCCCACGACTAACAGTGTTACCCAGAGAAGAATGAGGTGGCAGATGAGGTTGAGCAGGGGAAATATGAAAACTACCTTGCCAGTGTGTGCCCATGCAGAAAGATGCATTTGGAACATAGCGGTAACACACACCTCAGACAGAAAAGGAGGCATCATACTCATTTTCCATGATAACGGCCATGTCACGTCCCCAACCCTCCGACCGACGAAGAGGACGCAACCCAAACTTCAATCACCCGGGATAAAATCCCCATGAACATGTACATGAATAAAAATTGCATAACCAGAATGCTGATAACGAGAGGAAATACATTGAAGTAAAACATGCACATATTCCATTAATCATCATACACATCGGAAACCGATAGCATTCATACATGCATGCATTTAACATGTTCATCATATCATTAACAGAAAAATAGTTGTAGAGGAAAAAGGCATGAAATCACTTATCTTATGAAGAAGTTGTTCCACAACCAGCTACGTCGCTGCAATGTTCCACCCAACCATAGGCCAGCGTGATCCTTAATCTCTCAGCAACGCTGCCACCCCCGAGCTGGGCATGATTCTCCAAGGAATAAGGGAACTAGCAGGCTTACACATAGCCAAGGATATACAAAACACAACCAAGCCAACACAGTTGGGTTTATCATGCCATCAAAGAGTTGGGGAAAGGCTCAATGCTAAGCTAGTGAGCTCATTACAGAGCCAAGAACACCTACACCAGAACTAGCCTAACCTCTAAGACACCCACACACACCCAACACAAGGAATTAGTCCCTTCTCTGCTACACAGTCCCTCAGGCCCTGCATTCCCTCCTAGTGCTATTCAGGGGTTGTGGAGAAGAAGGCCAGCCCTCTAGCTCTGTTTGTGTGGTTTCCAGCCACCAGGTTTGTCAAGCAAAGCTAAGCCCCCATCCTTTCTCCCAAAATAGTCCGAAGACCATCCATTGCACACATGCAATTAAATCAGCTGTCACAGCTTAAATAGGGAAAAACAACTCCCAAGCAATTACACAGTCCCAAACGTATCAATGAATGTGGGGAAAATAACAGACCCGAAATGTATCAGTGAGCACAACTCACAACAATGTGGGAAACACAGCCCGTCCTGGGAAACAGAGTCACCGGTAATACACACATAAACCATGCAGGGAAAGAGAGAAATACCGACTTCCAACCGAGCGTGAAACAAGCAGAATCCCATCCCAAAACGTAAGGAAGACCATAGCTACACAATAGATCATGGATGGAAACGCACAGCTCCCAGCTCGTTGTGTGAGTCCAAAGCGGAAGAATACCTGTGTGTGAGGGAAAACAACCTACAGAGAGGACGCGAATGGGAGGTGCATGAGTGTTTAGCACAGGCGTGGATGGACAAAAAACCAGCAGCGTGTGAAAGGGAAGTGCGTGAGAGTTTCAGCTCATCGTGGGATGAGTGGAATCGCTTGCATGAGTGAGGACGGTGGTTTCTTCCATTGTGAAGTCAACTGTGGTGGAGTGTGCGTGTGGGTGAGGATTGACAGTCCTGCCACCCCACTCCCAAAGACCATAACTGCATCAACCACCAGCAGCCATTCTTTATGAAAGTGGTTGAAATAAAACAAGGGAAGAAGACACATGGGTATTTTCCCTCATTGACCCAAGGTTTGACAATTTTCCCCACCCTTATCCTTGTGAAAATCATGCCCCTTTCTCATTTTAGTTGCCGCGATTGTAGCTGGTCGGGTTTATTTAATTAAGATGCATATTTACATGATGTTGAAACTTAATGTGTGCCGCATGTTCCGATACGCCATCAGTGACAAATTTAAACCCAAAAAGTAGCATAACCAATCAATGGTGGGGCCTTGGCCTTTAGCTCCACACCATGATTATTACAATATATACATAATATATATCTAATGCAACGGGGTCAAAACCGGGGGTGTGACATTCCCCTCCCCCTTTAATAGCACTGTCCTCAGTGCTTACAAAATTGAACAAAATGCTACACTGGTATCGCCTCAGTGTTCCGCAAAATTGAACAAAAATGGATGTACCAATCGCATGGAATCCTCCATCTCCCAAGTAGCCTCTTCAGGCCCGTAGTGCTCCCATTGCACCTTTACCTGCCGTATGGCCCGGTTTTGAAGCATTTTGACCTTCCTGTCGAGGATGCATATTGGCGCGATTCGGAACTCTCCCTTGTGTTCCACCTAAATCGCATCCCAATTTATCACATGGTTAGGATCATGTAGATATCTCTTAAGCAAAGAAACATGAAAAGCATTATGAGCTCTAGTGCTAGCAGGCAATGCAAGTCTATATGCAACAAGCCCTATTCTTTCAAGCACTTCAAACAGCCCACAGTATCTAGGTGACAACTTAGCACAACTTCTAATTTTCAATGAACTCTTCCTTGCCCTCACTCTGAGGTAGACATGATCCACAACACTGAACTCCCTGTTCACCCTATTCTTATCTGTATAGATTTTCTATCTATCCTGTGTTTCTTTCAGATTCCGCCTAATCTTTACAACCTCTTGCTCCATTTCCTTGAGCAATTCTGGCCCAAGCACAATCTTGTTCACCAGATTATCCCAAGTCACTGGTGTCCTACACCTTCTTCCATACAAATCTTCATACGGACTCATCCCCAAGGATGCCTGATGTCCATTGTTATAAGTGAACTCTACCAAGTGCAAGTAATCTTCCCACTTGGTTGGTTTTTCCATCACGTACATGTGAAGGATATCTTCAAGCACCTGATTAACTCTCTCTGTCTGCCCATCTGTCTGAGGATGGTATGCAATGATGAAGTTTAGCTTTGTGCCCAAATCTGCAAACAGCCCCTTCCAAAAATTGGAAGTGAACTTGACATCTCTATCAGAGACTATTGCCTTCGGCAATCCATGCAATTTGAATATCTCCTTCATGAAGATCTTTGCAATGTCACTAGTCTCATACGTAGACTTAACCGGTATAAAATGTGCTACCTTAGTCAACTTGTCCACCACAACCATGATAGAATCATGTTGTCTCCAAGTCATTGGCAACCCTGTAATAAAATCCATGGAAATAACTTCCCATTTCCATTCTGGAATTGGCAAAGGATGCAACAAACCTGCAGGGTGTTGATGCTCAACCTTTACCTGCTGACATTTCATACATCTTGAAATGTACTTAGCCATATCCTTTCTCATTCCTAGCCAAAAGTATTGTTTTCTAGCTGTAGCAATTGTCTTCTGATATCCTGGGTGACCAGAATATGGAGCTTGATGGATTTCATCCATAACAACTCTCCTCATATCTACTACATTTGGAATATAAATTCTGCCTTTATAAGTGAGAAGTCCCTCTTCTTCCAATTTATATCCCTCATACCTCTTTTCAAGACTTTGCTTTTGCAACTTGTCTTTTACCTGCTCATACAATTCATCTCCGGCAACATGATCAACAATCTGCTGCCTCAAATCTGATTGGCAAATACTAAGAGATGCCACATGCATTTCCTGCATCTTCCTGCTGAGTGCACCAGCTACCTTGTTCTCCTTTCCCTTTATGTGCTTGATTTCAAAATCAAATTCACATAAAAATTCCAGCCATCTTGCTTGCCTAGCATTCAGAGTAGGCTGATCAAACAAGTACTTCAGTCCACAGTGATCTGTTCTAAGCTCAAATTTCCTACCCATCAAGTAATTTCTCCACATCTTGAGAGCATGTACTATGGCTGCAAGCTCTATATCATGAGTGGCATAGTTCTTCTCATGCTCCTTGAGATTTCTTGACTCATAACATATCATGTGGTTGTCTTGCGTAAGGACTCCTCCAAGCCCTTGTCCACATGCATCAGTACACACCACAAAATCTTTCTTTGGATCTGCAACTTTCAATACGGGTGCACTGGTGAGAAGGTTCTTCAACCTCTGGAAACTTTCTTCACACCTCGATGTCCATTCGAACTTCATCCCCTTCTTTTGCAAAGAAGTGATGGCATGTGCAACTCTAGAGAATCCTTCAATGAACCTCCTATAGTACCCTGC
>LPNX011092203.1:124811-168485 GCA_001517045.1 Pseudotsuga menziesii | reverse complement strand
AAATCTCCACTACTCTAGGAGTAATGTAACTGTGCGTAGAACCAGGGTCAATCAAAATAGAAATAGATTGCTCAACAATCTTACCTGCTACTTCAACCACTGCTGACTGGTGATCTGCTTGACGGTCCTCGAGTGCTGCATAAATCCTAGGAATTGCCCTTGCTACTTGACCCACTATTTCTACTCCTTGAAGGTTATAAGCTGGCCTTGCACTCTCATTCTCGAGTAGACAATTCCTATGCATGTGGGTTCCTCCACATTTCCAACATTGAAGTGGCTCTCTATTCTGTTGTGGATCTTTAGGCTTTTCTCCTATCATTCAAACTGGCTTACTTGTAGCTTGAGATGGCTGCTTCTACTGATTCCTGAAGCTAGAAGGTTTGAAACCTTTCTTTCTTTGGTCAAACTTCTCATTCTTCTTGTCCTTCCATGCCTTATGGTAATCCGGCTTACCTTTGCTTTGCTCATAGCAATACTTAGCTTTTCTTATTGCTTCTTCAAGAGTTCTAGGTTCATAAAACTCAATTCTATCTTTCTAAGACTGAGGTAATCCACTTAGAAAAAACTGGACCTTTACTTTTTCATCTCTGATGTACTGGACATACCTCAACAGCTCCAAAAACTTATTGGCATACTCTTCTATGGTCCGCTGTCCTAATCTCAACTGATGGAACTCCTTAATCTTGTCATCATAATACCTGTCAGAGAGGTATTTCTGCTTGAAATACTTCTTGAACTGTTTCCACTTAAGTCTCCTTTCACTGATCCTTTTTACTTGCTTGAAGTGTTCCCACCAAATGGATGCCCTTCCATTTATATTGAATATGGCAACTCTTGCCTTCATGTTTCTTGAATAGTCATGCACTTGAAATTACTTCTTTATCCCAAGAAGCCAAGCTTCAGCTTCTTGTCCAGTCTTTACCTCACCATCAAATGTAGGAGGTTTAGCCTTCTTAAATTCATCCTGAGAGCGATCCCTATGGTGTCTCTTTCTCTTTCATCTATGAGAAGAAGAACTTGAATCCCCGCTAGATTCTTCAGAATCAGATGATCCACTAGAAGTCCTTCTCCTTCTCCTAGTACTGCTCTTACTGCCTTCTGGTCTTGCTATACCTCGTCCAGAGTCTATCTTTCTTTGCAAGTCTGTTAAACTCTGCAACATAGCAGCATTCAACTGATGCTGATCCTCTTGGGATTTGATTAAACTTCTCATTGTGGCTGCAACATCTGACGGTGTCCCCTGGAATCACCTTCCATTGGACTCAATGTCATCATTTCTATTACAGGCATTTTCTCCCATGGCATATTCTGCTTGCTCATAAGAATCCCGAGCATCATACCCATCATGGGTTATCATAACTGAACCACCACTTACTTGTCAAACTGTACAACCTGGAATACTTCCCTGGGAGGTGACTATGACTCTGCAGACGTGTTAGTAACACAACCGTTAGATACATAACATCGATATAAATCTGAATTACTTACCTTCTGCTAGAATAATCATAAAATAGCAAATTTTCCCAAACATAGAATTTTCTTCCTCAATAACGTCTATCTGAGGGGGACAACGGAGGTCAAGGGGGCTTGCCCCCTTGTGGCTTCCCTGTGCCACTGCAGGGCGGGTCGAGGGCAGCGCCCTCGTTTTTTTTTGTTTTTTGTTTTTTGTTTTTGTAAATATTTAATTTTTTTGCACAATATGGTGCATAAGATCGCTGCCACTTTTCTCCTTTTTAGCCCTGAAATTTCACTGAAAACCCACTGAAAATTCCTCTGAAAAATAGCTTAATTTTCCTTTGTTCAATCGGGTCCCTTCCCCAATTATCCTTCCACTGAATCGGCTCCTCTTTCCAATTATTCTTTTGTAGAATCGGCTCCTCTTCCACTATTTCTTCCGCAACGGCGGCTCATGAAACGCTTCCTCCTTCCGATCAGCGTCGGCAGCCTTTCTAGTCGGAAGCCGTAACGCTTTCTCTTCCACAACGGCAGCTATTTACTTGGAACAATTTAAACTTTTCTGTGGCGTCAAAGGTATTTCTCATCGGCTGGCTAATTACTTTGGCTTCTGCAATGGCGGCACACCAAAGATGAACTCCTTTCGACGGTCGCCCTTTACTTAGAAAAATTTTAAAACTTCTTGCGGCATCGGAGGTCTTTTCCATCGAGCGTCTGGTCATTTAGAATTCCGCAACGATGGATGCTTCAACCACTAATTCCCTCCACCATAGTAGAAGTCAATTCCGCTAACTCTTCCGCAATGGCGGAAGCCCGCTTCACAAACTCTTTTGCAATGATAGAAGTTAACTTCACAAACTCTTCCGCAACGGCGGAAGTTAACTCTGTTAATTGTTCCGATGCAGAACACTTAGTCAAAATTTTCGCGGCTTTCTCCAAACTGTTTCAGCGTCGAGCACTCTTTCGTTTAGTGCTTCCGTAATGGCGGAAGTCCTTCTTCCTACTCTTCCGCAACGGTGGAAGTCTTTCCACTAGTGGCCCGACAGTTCAACACTTAGACCATTTTTTTTTGAATTTTTCTAGTATGGTTTTGCTGGGTAGAAAAGGACACTACCTCTGTCACTACATCATTCAAGGCTCATTGAGGACCATGCTTGCAACATGAGCTTTGATACCATACTGTCACGTCCCCAACCCTCCGACCGGCGAAGAGGACGCGACCCAAACTTCAATCACTCGGGCTAAAATCCCGATGAACATGTACATGAATAAAAATTGCATAACCAGAATGCTGATAACGAGAGGAAATACATTGAAGTAAAACATGCACATATGCCATTAATCATCATACATAGCGAAAACCAACAGCATTCATACATGCATGCATTTAACATGTTCATCATATCATTAACAGAAAAATAGTTGCAGAAGAAAAAGGCATGAAATCACTTATCTTATGAAGAAGTTGTTTCGCAACCAGATACGTCGCTGCAACGTTCCACCCAACCATAGGCCAGTGTGCTCCTTAATATCTCAACAACGCTACCACCCCCGAGCTGGGCATGATTCTCCAAGGAATAAGGGAACTAGCAGGCTTACACATAGCCAAGGATATACAAAACACAAACAAGCCAACACAGTTGGGTTTATCAGGCCATCAAGGAGTTGGGGAAAGGCTCAATTCTAAGCTGGTGAGCTCATTACAGAGCTAAGAACACCTACACTAGAACTAGCCTGACCTCTAAGACACCCACACACACCCAACACAAGGAATCAGTCCCTTCTATGCTACATAGTCCCTCAGGTCCTGCATTCCCTTCCAGTGCTATTCAAGGGTTGTGGAGAAGAAGGTCAGCCCTCTAGCTCTATTTGTGTGGTTTCCAGCCACCAGGTTTGTCAAGCAAAGCTAAGCCCCCATCCTTGCTCCCAAAATAGTCTGAAGACCAGCCATTGCACACATGCAATTAAATCAGCTGTCACAGCTTAAACAGGGAAAAACGACTCCCAAGCAATTACACAGTGCCAAATGTATCAACGAATGTGGGGAAAATAACAAACCCAAAATGTATCAGTGAGCACAACTCACAAAAAGCGTGGGCAACACAGCCTGTCCTGGGCAACGGAGTCACCGGTAATACACACATAAACCATGCAGGGAAAGAGAGAAATACCGACTTCCAACTGAGCGTGAAACAATCAGACTCCTGTCCCAAAATGTAAGGAAGACCACAGCTACACAACAGATCATGGACGGAAACGCATAGCTCCCAGCTTGCTGTGTGAGTCCAAAGCGGAAGAATACCTATGCGTGAGGGAGAAGATCCTACAGAGAGGATGCAAATGGGAGGTGCATGAGTGTTCAGCACAGGTGTAGATGGATAGAAAACCAGCAGCGTGTGAAAGGGAAGTGCGTGAGAGTTTCAGCTCATCATGGGATGAGTGGAATCGCCTGCGTGAGTGAGGACGGTGGTTTCTTCCATTGTGAAGTCAACCGTGGTGGAGTGTGCGTGTGGGTGAGGACTGACAATCCTGCCACCCCACTCCCAAAGACCATAACTGCCTCAACCACCAGCAGCCATTCTTTATGAAAGTGGTTGGAATAAAACAAGGGAAGAAGACACATGGGTATTTTCCCTCATTGGCCCAAGGTTTGACAATTTTCCCCACACTTATCCTTGTGAAAATCATGCCCCTTTCTCATTTTAGTTGCCGTGATCGTAGCTGGTCGGGTTTATTTAATTAAGATGCATATTTACATGATGTTGAAACTTAATGTGTGCCACATGCCCCGATACGCCATCGGTGACAAATTTAAACCCAAAACATAGCATAACCAATCAATGGTGGGGCCTTGACATTTAGCTCCACACCATGATTATTACAATATATACACCATATACATCTAATGCAATGGGGTCAAAACCAGGGGTGTGACAGGCCAAGCATGTCAAGATGTCACTCGGGTTGAATGCACCTACTAGCTCCAAAATGTTTGTTTATATTTGTAAAACATGGAAATAGCTCCACTATCTATACTGTTAATGCATTATTGTGACTAGAAACAGTTTTTAGGTTTGTTTCGGAGAATAGTCTCACCACTAGAATAGTTTAAATACACTCTCGATAGAGGGAAGGAAAGGATCCTGGAAGGTTGGGAAAAACTTCAAGGGTTGAGGCTCTCCATTGTAAATAAGATGATATGCCTATGTTATGAATAAGATTGTAGAGGAAGAGTTCTTTCTTAAAACCAGAGATTGATGTGTCATTGCTTCTTTGAATATGTATTTTATTTACGTGAAATGTATATCTAGTTTCCATTCTAGTTTGTTGATTGCTTTCATGTCTGTAACTTAGTGTATAATAGTTTGAAATTCATACTTGCTATGCTCCACCTGTTGTTTCAGACATTTATCAAGTTTTCTTCTAAATTTGTGCGGAATTCATCTCGCTAGTGCTCCGCACGATGGGCTATTCTCTCTTGTCTCCTAACCACCAGCTAAATATCTCCTGATTGCGAGATCGATGGCTATCTTGCCTCTATTTGCAACCTCACGCCATTCTTTTCCTCATGCAAATTTTCCCTACTCAGTTTTTCAACTCCATTTCCAACGGTCCCTTGCCCTGATAATCCCACCTGCATCTCACGTCACTCTGCTTTGTCCCATTTCAGGAGTCCGACCTCTTGACCATCCTTGAGTGAATATCTTACACAGAGTAAAATCTGAATACAAGCGAGAGATCCCTCTCTAACTATGCAAGGCCAGAAGGCACAGTCTAAAGTGGTTCTACTGTTACCCAGGAGCGAGCCTTCCCTCAACCTTGGGGCTCAAATCCCGGTGCTAACAGTTCTATTCCTATCAGTGGCGCTACATTCCAAATCTGAATCAACATAACCATGTAGCTTAATCTTCTGATTCACATTATATTTGAGCCCATAATCCACTGTACCTTTTAGGTACCTCAACATGTGCTTTGCAGGCGCTATCAGGTGAACATGTCTCAAATCCATCAAGAACTGGCTGAAGGTGTTCACCACAAAGCATATGTCTAGTCTCTTATTCATCAGATACATCAATGAGCCAATCATCTGATGATATATGATGGCATCAACCTTCTCAGATGGAGCATCACTTAGAAGATTCAAGTTAGATGCCATAGGTGTGAGAATCTCCTTGAATTCCATCATTTCAAATCTCTTTAGAATATCTATTGTATACTTTCCTTTACCAAGAAATATCCCATTTTCATTATTCCACACCTCCATTCCTAAGTAGTGCATCATACCTAGGTCTTTCATCTTGAACTCTGTAGGAAGTCTCCTCTTTTCATCTATAATGAGTTCCTCTTTACATGTTAGAAACAAGTCATCAACATATAGCAGGAGTATCATTGGTTTTTCATCTTCCACTTTGAAGTAGAGGTTGGAATATTCTATACTCTTGCTAAAACCCAAGCTCATCAGGAAGCTATCCATGTTGTCGTACCATGTCCTCAGTGCTTGTTTCAATCCATCAAAGGCCTTCTTCAATTTGTACACATGGGTCTTCCTATCATGTGGCTCAAATCCCAGTGGGTGTTCCACGTACAGTTCCTCCTTAACTAAACCATTCAAGAAAGCTATATTGACATCCATCTAGTGTATTTTCCATTTCATAACTGCTTCCAAAGAAGTACAGTCCTAATGGAAGTGTACCTTTCCACGAGTGCAAATGTCTCTTCATAGTCTATGCCTTCTTTCTGTGAGAAGCCTCGTGCTATGAATATCTCCTTATATTTCTCGATGCTTCCATCTCGAGCATGCTTGATCTTGTAGATCTGATTCAAAGTCACTACATACTTCTTCTCCAGTCTCAGAACAATCTCCCAAACACCATTCTTCATGATCGACTGATATTCTTCTGTCGTAGCATCCTTCCATTCTTTCTTTTATGTAGCCTCTTCATAGGTGGAAGACTCTCTATTAATGATGTCAGACATCAGGTACACATAGCTATTGTAGGGATTTTCCATCTTTCTCTCTCTATGCAATCCCTCTAGAGTGCCATACCTTTTAGCTTCTCGTAAGAGATCCCATGCCCATGCTGGTTTCATCTTATGGGAGTCCTTCTCAACGAATGTCTCTATTGGCTCTTGTGGTTTTGTCATGTCATGATATTCATGGTCCTCTGCAACTGCTTCTCCAATTTCCATATCTCAGCCTCTCTTCACTTCAGTTTCCTCAACCTCCTAGATGGGTGTCCTCCTATATATGAAGTATGTTGAGTCTTCATAAAAGGTTATGTCTCTGTTGATGTCAATCTTCTTGAATATTTGTAAGTATATTCAGTAGGCCTTTGTTGTATCATTGTATCCTACTAAGATACCCTTCTTACCATAATGATCAAACTTGGTCCTTTTCTCCTTTGGGATATGTATGTACATTGGGAAGCCAAATATTCTCATATGGATAACTTCTAGTCTCTCTCCCTTGAAATCCTCTTTAGGAGTATTATTTTCAAGTACTCTATGAGGAGTACCATTCTGTACATACACAGTTGTTCTTTCTACCTCTACCCAAAGGTTCATAGGAAGATCATGATCATGCACCATAGCTATTTCTTCCTCCATCATGGTTTGGTTATTTTGTTATGCATCCCTATTCTATTGAGGATTGTATGGATTTCTCAACTCCCTCTTAATCCCAGAATCTCTACAGAGTTCCTTGAATTCTTCCAAATTAAACTCTCCACCATTATCTGATCATAGAGTCTTGATCTTCCTATCTGTTTGGTTCTTAACCAAGGCTTTATATTCCTTGAACTTGCTGAAAACTTCACTTTTCCCTTTCAAGAAATATATCCAAGTCTTACGTGAGAAATCATATATAAAAGAAACATAGTACACATACACGCTTAATGAAATTTTGGACATAGGTCCACATACATCCAAGTATACTATCTCCAGTATTCCTTTGTCCTTTCTCTCACTGTTGGGAAATTTCTTCCTCGCATTCGTTCCTTGTGCACGTCCTTTGCAAATTCCTTCATGCTTTACCTAGATCTCTGGAAATCCTAAGACTTCTTTGCTTGGCATTGGTAGTGCGATGTAGTGCACATGTGCAATCCTTTTGTGCCATAGTTCACATGGTTCAATCAAATCATGAACCAGTGTTTGTTCGGGCTGTCCCATCATCTTGTACAAGACTTCATCTTCTTCTCCAATAATTGTTGCATCTTCTATTGTCTTTCCTATAGTCCACATCCAAACTTGGACATCGACAAAAGAAACCTGAATCACTTTTGCATCTAGCGCAGAAATGGAGAGAATATTCTTCTTCAATCCTAGAACATATAGCACATACTTCATCTACAAGGATTTCCCAGAGTCAAGCTTGTATGAATATTATCCACTCCATTTTATGGGGTATTGATAGTCATCCCCAAGTTTCACCTTGTGAGGTGAGTCATGTTCAAACATATTAATGAATGATTCCTTGTATCTCTCCATATGTTTAGAAGCTCCACTATCCACAAGCCAATCATTTATTCCATGTAAGATAGTGCAAGTAAATTTTTAGATTAGCACATACTCTTCATTCGAATCATCTTTCTTTCATATAAATATTTTCTTTGCTGTATGATCATCTTTGGAAACATAATCATGGTGTCTCCTTTTCTTGATGGGACTTTATATTGCAAAGTGTCCCTTTTCATCACAAGTGTAGCATCGAACATTTGAAGTATCTCTTTTGGTATTCTTTGGTTTCTTGTCCTTATTTTTGTTGTGATGAAAGTTATCCTTCTTCTCCTTATTATTAAAGTTATTACTAGTGTGAACTGTGAGAGCTTGATCATCAGTTGCTCCCATATTTTCTTCTCTTGTCACAATTCTAGCTTCTTCGTGTGCACATTCTTCTTGAAATATTCTGAAAGATATCAACTTGCTTCTTACACAAATCCCTTGAATTACTGAGTCCCATGATATAGGGAGACCATTCAAGGTAGTCGTTACAATCTCTCCTTATTCAACATTTTTTTCAACAACTTCAAGTTTTTCATTGATTTGAGAAACCCTTGTGAAGCAAGACTAAATAGTCTCGGAGTTCTATATCTTCACATTCTTCAGCTGGCTCCTCAAAGTCATCTTCCGCTTGATGTTCTTTTCTTCGAACATATTTTTCAAAGCATCACACACTTCTTTCGGTGTCTTGAATGAAGACACATGGGGGATGAGGTGATCCTTAATTGAATATGCAACGATTCTCTATTACAAATGTTAAATTTAAATATTAATCTAGGTTAATTTTACGAAGGGAAATGTAAGTTCTGTGGACACAAATGGGACCCTAAGCACAGATGCTTACAAAAGAAATTGTATGCATGTGAAGTAGAAGAAGCAGAGTTGGAATTTGAGGAACCAATTGAGAACGAGGCGGATAGTCAACTAGACTACCAAACAAAAATCAAGGACGACACCCCAAAAATATCATTAGATGCTATTACCAGAATCTCCCAACCTCAAACATTGAAGATTAAAGGACATATAAAAAATAATAACGTCACAGTTCTCATCGACTCTGGAAGCACTCATAACTTCATTAATGCCAGCCTTGCTAAAATATTTAACTTATTTGTTCATCCAGTACCTAACATGAATTTTATGGTAGAAGGTGGCAAGAAGATTGACAATGTGGGAAAATTTCACAAAGTCAAGTTACAAATGCAAGAATATAACTTAGAATCAGATATTTCTGTGGTACCACTGGGAGGAGTCAATGTAGTATTAGGAATACAATGGTTACAAACCTTCAATACATACTCTACAAATAACCAAGAGCGTTTTATTGAATTCCACTCATTCAGGAAGACACACAAATTATACGGGTTCCAACCACCTCCGACATAGTTAGTTACATCACATTAGATGGAAAAACTACTTTGAAAAGGCGCACCACCATACATACTTCAATGCCAAGAAATGGAGCTTCTAACGTGTGAAGGAGACATGGAAAAACAACCAGAAATAAAAGAGTTGATTAAAAAACATCACAGGGTGTTTCAGGAACTACCCATTGAGATTCCACCAAATAGAAAGATTGAACACATAATCGAAATAGAACCAGGGACAAAACCTGCAAGTAGCAAACTATATAGATACCCGCATCACCATAAAATAGAAATCGAGAGGTTAACTCAAGATATTCTGAAGTGTGGCATCATTTTGAAAATAAGAAGCCCTTATGCAGCTCCAGTAGTGCTATTACAAAAGAAGGATGGGTCATTCAAGCTGTGCATAGATTACAGAGGACCGAACAAAAGAACTATCAAAAATAAATTTTTGATCCCATTCATCGATGAGTTGTTGGATGAACTTCATGGGGCTAAGTAATTTTTAAAGTTGGATCTCCAATATGGTTATTACCAAATCAAATTTAGAGTATAATACATATTTAAAACTACTTTTTGCACTCATGAAGGCCATTATGAGTTCAAAGTAATGCCCTTCGGGTTGACTAACACTCCGGCTACGTTTCAAGCTGCAATGAACGAATTGTTCTAGCCATTCTTAAGGAAATTGGTACTACTATTTTTTGATGACATTCTCATATATAGCAGAACATGGAAGGATAATTTGGAACACTTAAGTTTAGTACTTACCATTTTGGAAGAAAACAAATTCTACGCGAAGAGGTCTAAGTGCACCTTTGGAAAAGAAGAAGTAGACTACCTAGGTCACAAAATATCAAAGGAAGGTGTCCAGGTTGATCCAAGTAAAATCAATGCAATCATGGAATGGACCAAACCTGATAACATATTGAAACTAAAGTGATTTCTAGGTCTAACAGGATACTATCGAATATTTGTAAAGAATTACGCCCATAAAACCACCCCTCTCACAAATTTATTGAAGAAAAATTCCTTCCAATGGAATAGTGAAGCAAACAAATATTTTGAAACATTAAAATGCATGATGTCTTCAACTCTGGTTTTAGCCACGCCAGACTTCACAAAACCCTTTTTATTAGAGTGCGACGTATTAGGGTTTGGATTAGGAGCAGTTTTGATTCAAGAAGGGCACCCAATAGCATTCGAAATTAGGAAGCTCAACAAGAGAGAAAGTTTGAAGTCCACTTATGATAAAGTGACGCTGTCCATTATACATTCCTTAACAAAATGGAAGCAATACCTTCTAGGGAGAAAAATACTGATAAGAACAGACCATAACAATCTTCAATACCTCCTCCAACAAAAAACATTGTCAACAGAACAACAAAAGTGGATAGAAAAAATCGTTTCCTTTGATATGGAGATATTACATAAAAGAGGGAAAGACAATTTAGTCGTTGATGCTCTATCTAGAAAGGATGAAGTCCAAACATATGCAATTTCAATCATTATTCCAGAATGGTTGGATGAAATACAAAGAGAATACCCTAAATATCCAAACATGTGCACCTTAATCCAAGACCCAAATAGAGGTTCAAAATTCGAGCGGAAAAATGACATCTTGTGGTACAAAGGAAGAATCTATTTAAAACCAACATCAAGGTTTAAAACTAAGGTAATGATAGAATCTCATGATTCACCTGCTGTAGAACATGTAGGTTTTTTCAAAACATATTACAATGCCATACAGTCATTTTATTGGAAAGGAATGCATAAAGACATTCAAAAATATGTAGTCGAATGTGACACATGTCAAAGGAATAAAAGCAAAAATATCATGACTCCAGGGATACTCCACCCATTGCATATTCCAAAGCAAAAGTGGGAGGAAATTTCTATGGATTTTATTGAAGGGTTACCCTTATTAGAGGGTAAGGATAAAATTCTTGTGGTAGTAGATCAACTAACGAAATATGCACATTTCATGGGAATAAAGAAAACTGACTCGGCTAAACAAATCACTGAAGTGTTATGTAAAAATATTTACAAATGACATGGTTTCCCAAAAATTATAGTTAGCGACAGAGACGCCAAATTCACAAGCAATTTTTGGAAGGAATTCTGCAAGAAAACAAGGATCACTCTTAATATGGGCTCAGCATATCACCCACAAACCGATGGGAAAACCGAAGTGGTCAACAAGTGTATTGGAACCTACCTCCGTAGTTTCGTCATAGACAAACAGAACAAATGGTTACAATGGCTACATCTCGTGGAATGGTGGTGTAATGCTATGTATCACACCTCAACAAAGATGAATACTTTTCAAGCATTATATAGTTATGAACCACCTCGATGGAAATAAATCATTCAAGGAAGCACAAAAGTACCCACCATAAAATATCAACTAGAAGACAACCAATGAATTATGCAAACACTCAAGGATAATTTAACGATGGCACAAAATTGTATGAAACAACAAGCAGACCAGCATACAACCAAGAGAGAGTTTGAATTAGTAGATTGGGTATTCGTAAGACTTCAACCATACAAACAATTATCACTAAAACAACAAGGAAAGAACAAATTAGCACCTAAATTCTATGGTCCATACCAAATTATACAGAAGATTAGCAACGTAGCATAAGAGCTAAAGTTACTAGAGACAAGTCAAATTCACAACGTCTTCCATGTATCAAATCTTAAAAAAAATTTGGGTCAACAACAATCAGTTCAAACAACACTCCCCACTCTAGATGAAGAAGGGAAACTAATCTTAGAACCAGAAGCTATCATCAACATCAGAGAACAGAGATTACACACTAGAATGATCAAGGAATACCTCATTGAATGGAAGAATTGCCCATAAGAAGATGCATCATGGGAAACAGAGAAATTCATCTAGCAACACCCATCTTTACCCTGGTTTGAGGACAAAGCAATTTAAAAGGAGAAGCAAATGTTACAAATGTTAAATTTAAATATTAAGCTAGGTTAATTTTAGTAAAGTTTGTAATTAAACTAAGAGATGACTTGAAAATTCACCTCTCTTTCCCACTTAAGGTATAAAATACCGGGGGAATTATTATTGTAAAACATCTTCTTCATATTTATTACTTATACATTTTAAAATAATTAAACTAAGAGGTGACTTGAAAAGTCACCTCTCTTCCCGACTTAAGGTATAAAATACCGGGGCAATTATTATTGTAAACCATCTTATTCATATTTATTACTTATACATTTTACATTACGTTTCTTTCTTCCTTATTTCATTCTCTTATCCTTTTCCATGCTTCTCTTATGAGAAGTCTTAGCCTCATATCCCTCTAGTTCTGGAACTTCTCCATTGATGAACTGATCCAAATCATTATCTTCAAGGACCAGGGATATTATCTACTTCCATGATTGAAATTTATCAAGTCCTCCAAGATTTTACTCAAGCTGGGTATGATGAGTCATATTTTCAAATGAGAAACTCAAATGGAAATAGAAAATATTTAGATCTTACCGATTTGATGTGTCTGACATGGATCTGGAGCTGGATGACCTAGGGTTTATCAGAGAAACCCTAATTTTACAAACTTGGAGTTTGGGAATTTTATTTGGAAAGAAATACATGCCTCCTTGAGGCCAATTGCTCAGCTAGGAAACTTTCTGAAAACTGAGGTGGAAACCCTCTAAAACATGATTCCCTACTTCCTCCCGGCACCAGTGACAGGGTTAAAAATGAAACTTCTCCAATTAAGAAACTATCTCCACCAAAAGATGCACCCTACTGAGGCGGGCTAGCCTAGACCTCTTTTATTAATTATTTATGGAGAGAAAACCGTGAACTAGGAACCCTAGTTTCCATGGCTACACAATGCCTTCTTTCAGATAGGATCTGATAGCATGTTAGTTTTTCTTTAGATTTGATTAGTTTATCTATGATCTTTATCTAAAATAATAACAAGTACAAGAAGAGGCATAACATATAATAGATACACGAGACACAAATATTTTCATGGGGGAAACCATAAAGGATAAAACCCCGTAAACTTCTTTGGAATAGTAACATGATCAAAATCAGTAATAAGAAGTATTCAACAACTATCTATCTCTCTTCCTTTCTTTGTTCCTCTCTCTCTCATGAAAACTTGACAGTGTGGAGTGTGTATAATTGAGGGAGAGCTCCTCCCTATTTATACCCTTTCAAGTCACTAACCAAACATAATATTGGGGCCCACATGTCTTCCCTAACATGGCTGACTTATCCCACAGAGGCTCCAAATATACATTACATGATGTTAAACTGGGGACTATTTCCCTGAATTACAATGGAGGTTGTACCTCAAGGTATAGACACAATTAAGACATCTCGCAAGGGGGTAAGACACATCCCTAATGGGGGTACAACAACATACAATGATAATACAGATCAAAATATCTTCCAAAGTTACAAATACAACAACACCAACTCTACATGTTACACAGATAATAGGATAGGTCAGAACTAATAGTTTTGATTATTTGTTGGGAAAACTACGATTGAATAATAGGAAAAAAAAGAATATATCATAAGGGATCAATATTCCAAGAAGTGAGGTGGTTTCTAAAGACATTGTTTACAACACTTAAGCATAAATAATTATGACCAAAACATCACAATGCATTATTCAACATTGGAAAATATCAATTCAACATATCAGTACAACCCATAGGGTCATTCTTTTATAGTCTCCTAATCTAACAAACTAACTTGAAGTGATGATGATCTAATCCACAAATATGGGTCATTGGTTCTAACTATTTCCATAAAATTCACAATATCTCATAGAATAGTCATATTCTCTAGTCGAAATAATCACGACCTCATCAACCATTCACTCGACCACTTAGTAGATCTCCCAACCAAATGCTCTACTAGTCTTGACCATTGTATTTGAACTGATTATATCAAGAAGATTCATAGGTATGATGAACTTGGATAAACATTGGTTGCAACGTGAATAAGGGTTAACGAACACTTTCTCAATTCTAGTGTGAATATATCGATATCTCTAGTTGACGAGTTGAATGACCCTCCCTAAGGATCATATTCACATCAAGAGTTTTCTAATGTATTGGTTGGATGACTCTCTCTCCTCCATAATTTGATTCTTTTCGAAGGGAATCCTACTCAAGTTTTGGATAGTCCTTGTAGAAGGAGCAATTCGATGAAGTCGACTTGAACGAAGGCCGACTTAGTCGATCAGCCGACTAAGTCGATGGGCCAACTTAGTCGATCAGCCGACTAAGTCGGTCGGCCAACTAACTAGAAAGATTAGGTCAACTAACTAACAATCGTGTCGGTTCACCAAACTGATAGGTAATTATTTTGTAACTGTTTGTAAATTGTGTATATTAGGTTGTTGAGCCAAGCAAGAACTCAGTTCAGTTCTCTGCCTGGTATGAACTCATTGTATTAATATAATCTGTTATCCTATCTGTTCTTGTTTCTTGTCTCTGATTTATAGTTATGTTTTAGTATGTATTATTGGTAACCTTATGTGATCTATGAGATTACAACATTGGTTTCTTTGCTGGTAGTACATGCCTGAAATATATGCTCACATATTATACCAGAGAAAGAGATTAAGGACTGGTGGGACCATAAAATTGTGAACTACTTGCAAAATTACGCCAGAAGGAACAAATTAACCATCGCTGAAGCCAAAGCAAGATTTTTCACAGAAACACATGAAAAATTCATCGAATCAGTGCCACAACTACTGAAAAAGCTTCTGGATGAGAAAGCCGGATGCGACTAAAGAAGAACAGCTGCTACAAAAACTGATCCGAGGGGGCCGAACAAATCTGTCGGAGCGGTTTGAGAAAATCGCCGATGACTTCTGTGAGGAGCAAGCAGTCGAAGAACGAACATCGGTGGAAACTGTCAAAGCAAAATTCTACACAGACTTCACCGAACAATTCCTGTGCTCCCTACCAACCTTGTTGTTCAAATTCTTGATAGAGAACGAAGCAGGCCACATCGTTGAACCTCGTCCACCACTGTGTGAACCACCATCAAATACCACCTGGGTGGAGAATCAGAAGAAGTGGGAGAAATTCATTGCAGAAAGAGAGTGAGAATACTTCCTGAGAAAGTAAATCAAACTATCCAGGGGTTCTAAAAGCGTCGGGTAGGCTATGGGGGGGTAGTTGGTCATGTGTCGGAGGTAAGAGTATAGTGGATCCTAGTTGACCTAAAGAAGATAGCCGTCACCAGTAATGAAAAGTCAACCGTAGAGGACCCAAATAAATAGTATTGAATGAAAGTATGTCGGACATTCAGAAACTCAAAAGGGACGAAAGACAACAGAGAAGGGAAGAAAGACGTGAAAGAGCCGCAGGGTTGCGCAGAGAACAAAACCCTAGGGAGAACGACCGTGAAGAGAATCCGCTAGAGTCGGGTCATGACCGACAGGAAGAGGGCATCGAACAAGAGGTGTCCCCTATGGAGGAATAAGTGTGGATAGAGTAGGCAGAAGATCTCCAATTAAAATCTCTCGGTGAAGGAATGACCCTTTCCCCATTAAATCCACATACCAGAATACAGACTATTGTCAAAGAAGACCTCCGACTAAGAGCTGGTGACTATAGTATATGGATTCGACTAGGCGATGACATGTACACCAGACGACATCTTCTCATACATCAACCATTCGAAGGGAACTAGGTGACGATTCAAGCAGCACCTTCCCTCCGAAGTATCCACTTACTCTTACCGACACATGAAGGAGCACCCCCCCGCCAAGTATAGCTTTAGAAGAAATCAAAGAATCAGACCTGCGCACACAAAATTGCAGTGGATCATCGACAGTAGAAATCCACAACAACCCATTGTACATCGAAGAAGAATCGACCACCGACGGGAGCACAAGTTCCGTCGACCAAAACCCCGCAGGCCCAACTATATCAATAACCCCACCACTTTCACCACCACCCCCACCTCCAACCCCACCAACTTCTGAGAGCAGTGAAAGTGATTCAGACATGGGTCACGGATCATCTCACATTCCTCTCTACGAGGGGTATGAAGACCCGAGACGACATTGGTTCGTCTACGAGTCGACCTGGGAAGCAAACCAGGTGACAAATGAAGACCGACAAATGGCTCAGTTCACCAGAGCCTTACGAAAAAGGGCCTTGACATGGTACATGACCTTTTCAGAAAGGATACCCAGAGCAACAAAAGCTGAGATCAAGGCACAGTTCTTATCATTCTTCAAAACCCCAGACTCTAAGCACCTGGCCGCCAAAAAGCTCAAAACAACACAGCAAAAGCCAGGGGAGACAATCCGCGACTACGACAAACATTGGAAGGACCTATTAGGCCAAATAGATTATGTTATTGATGAACAACTACTAATTCAATGGTTCCTTGCAGGATTATCACATAAAGTACGCCGACATATCAGTCTGGAAACGTTCAAAACATATGAAGATGCACTAACCAAAGCTCTACAGGTGGAAATGGACGAAGACATACCTGCTTATCTGACGGACCACAGATTAGAGGAATAGCTTGAGAACATGCAGAAGTCTTTGAAAGAGCTAACCCTCAAGAATCAGGAAATATGGTGTACCAACTGTTCGATGGCCGGTCATTCGAAAGATAATTGTCGACAGCACTATAGCCGACAAGATGTCCACTTTGTACAAACCAAATCATTTTGCGATATTTTCTAGGAACACGGTGATCATTCTATGAAAGATTGTCCATTTAACATGAAGAATGGAAAAGCTTCCTAGTGCGCCATCTGTGAGGCAAAAAGTCACAACACGGCCGACTGTCAATTAAACCTGAAAAACCGACAGAATTATCAGGCGGTCTACCAGACAAATGTAGTAGCGCAAAACAATGAGCAAAATAATACCAATGACCAGAACGGGAAAAGATACAAAGGCCGACGATATGAGCACCGGTACGACAATCGATGCCAAGGGTATAGAGGAAGAGGGTGATTCGTCGGGAATTGCAACATACGACTACGTCGATCCACCCAGTGCTTTATATGCCATAAAGAAGGGCACTGATACACTGACTGTCCATACAAGGACAGGACTGATCTTAAATTCTGTAACCATTTTGGAGTAGGCAATCACTCTCTGGAGGATTGTCCTACCATGTTAGAGAAAATCAATAATAAGAAAAATATTAATGTCTTGTCTTGTGTACAAAAGCATGATGTATTAACTACTAAAAATCTGCATATTGTCACTCACTAAGGCACAAAAACAGGCCCTGATAATCCTCAAATTAGTAAGATTCAAAACATAAATGGTTATCCTAACCCTACGAAGGAGAAACAAACATATCAAGAAGCCACACACATATTCCAGGATATTGCACTCCAAGAAAGCATCGTTAACAGTCGACCCGACAGAATACATCAAATCATCCAACTGGTTCAAACCGACAAATTAGTCTCTCAGTTTATAGACTTATTGCTTGAAATAAAACACACTAACCCTGAAAAACAAACTAAGTACATATGCAGCCTCAACCAAAAAGAAAAAAACGATGTCAACCCACTTGTCGACCTGGAAATCGAAGGTTATCACATCCGACAAGTTGTGCTTGATTTCAGGTCTCAGGTAAATATCATGACTCGGGATACATGGGAAAAGATGGGAAGGCCTCGACTCTATGAGTCAGGCATCTACCTAAAACTCGCCGACCAAGGTCTCATTAAACCCATTGGGGTTTGGAAAAATTTTGACACGACCATCAAAGGAATATCAACTAAAGTTGATTTTGAAATTATTGACCCAAAAGAAGGATCTAGCTCCTTCCCAGCCCTAGTTGGTTGACCTTGGGGACAGAAGATGAAAGCATCCATATCCTTAGATAAGGAACAAATCAAACTAAAAGGAAATGGTCACAAAGTCATTGTACCCATTAATCCTTCCCAAGGAGCACCTTGGACCGAACCGATTGATGAGGAAGTCGATGCCAGACAACTGTATTAGATCCAAAACAATACGGACTATACAGAGCCCAACATCCATGAAGAACTTTACTTAGAAAACCAAGATTCAATCGGTTATAACTCAGATGCTGAATTGTATGACTGGAAGATGGAAAATTATGAAACACAAGTAAGAGGGTGTTGGACCATACAAACAGTACAGAAAAAACCTACCCGACAGTGCTTTATTGTATCAATTATCCCCAAAGTATTTGAAAAGAAAGTCAGGGAACGACCTACCTTACAACCAACCAGCTTACACACTACACAAATACCCAGGTATAAGGAGAGGGATTCCCCAGTCATGCACATTGAACAAGTATCTAAAAATATTGGAGAACATGGTCGACTCCAAACTTTAGTGGAAACGTTTACAAGTCAAGCAGCTAGATGGTGGGATACCCATCAGACAAAATTGCAGAGCTGGACAACTGCTTCCACTTTCTTTGTCGAACGGTTTGGTGGGAAAAAGTTAACACAGGAAGCTCAAATACCTATCTTTATCCAAGTTCAAGACCCAGAAGAACACATCCAGTTGTGTGAAAAGGAGTGGAGAAGGCTTGGATACAACGATGAGCGAGCCTGGCCACATTTGTTTCCTTCAACCCTAACCGACTTACCTAATAAATGGTATAAGATGGAGGAAGCTAGAGGAGAAACCTTCTTTTGGCAGGAACTCAAGGAAATTTTTATCAAAGACTTCCAGTTCATACCCCAAAATGAAAAATTGGTCGAGACAGCACAGCAAATCAAACAATTTATCCAACCGACAGAAAAACAACCCTCCCAAGACCATCGACAGCTCAAGGACTGTAACAATATACAAATTGAATCAAAATCACAGTCAACACATTTACACTTAGAAAATGAACACACCAAAGGCAAGAGCTTCAGATGGAAGACCGACCACATTGAAACAACCAAACCGATCTACTCCATCTTGAAATTTGAGACCACCGACAAACCAGACCTTGACAGAATGACTGTAGTCGACTTCCCTGCCACATTCTCATAGTTCACAGAAGGAAGTCAGTCGATCAATGAAGCTAAAGCACCAGAGTGGCTAGATGTCAAAGTGAAAACTAAGGAGGTCGACATTTCCAATGACAACTGCCCAAAACTAGCCAAGATTGATGACTACTGGAATGAACAACAGACCACCGAAATAGTGAACTTGCTCAGAGAGTTCCAGGATTTCTTTGCAAGGGACTATAAAGACATAAAAGGCTTAGTACAAGAGATGGGAGAAATGAAAATAGACACTAAACCTGATGTCTGGCATGTCAAGAAAAGACCTTATAAACTAGCTCATAAGTACAAAGAAATAGTTAAAAAGGAAATGGACAACATGTTAGAAGCGGAGATCATTTACCCCATCGACCAGTCTGAATGGGAAAGTCCCATGGTCGTACAGCCAAAGAAACATGACCCGACAAGGTTGATAATTTGTGTCGACTTTAGGGAGCTCCACAAAGTAACATTGACAGATCCACTTCCAACCCCCTATGCTGATGAGATCTTGAATGAAGTTGCAGGCCATGAATGTTACTCATTCATAGATGGATTCTCAGGGTATAACCAAGTACCAATAGCAAAAGAAGACCAAAAGAAGACAACATTTGTCTACGAATTTGGCTCTTTTGCTTACAGAGTTATGCCTTTTGGGTTAAAGAATGCACCTGCAGTGTTTTCCCGAATTGTTGTCAAGACCTTCCAAGAATATATCTATAAGACCATGGCAGTATACTTCGACGATTGGACTATATACTCCACCTTAAAAGATCACTGCACATGGCTTCGACTCATGCTAGAGAGATGTCGACAGATTCAACTCTCCCTGAACATCAAGAAGTGTATCTTTATGACTCCTATAGGAATACTCCTAGGGCATATTGTTTGTAAGGATGGTATCAAAGTCAATTTTTCCAATATTAAAATCATCCTTGACCTGAAACCACCAATAAACCCTAAACAAGTTCGGGTACTACTTGGCCATACAGGATATTATAGGAAATACATAAGACACTATCCAGACATGACCTACCCTCTAGAAGAATTACTAAAAGACGACCAAGAATTTAAGTGGACAGAGGAATGCCAACTCTCCTTCGACAAACTAAAAAGAAAACTAGTCGAAGCCCCCATACTCAAATTTCCAAACTGGTCGACCAAATTTCATGTGCATATCAATGCATCAGGAATCGCAATCGGAACAATCCTGACTCAACCAGGGGATGACGGGATGGATTACCCTATAGTTTACAGTAGTCAAAAATTAAATAAGGCTGAAAGGAACTATTCGACCACCGAGAGGGAAGCCCTAGGTATGGTCTTTTCCCTTCAAAAGTATCGACATTACCTCTTGGCCAACCCCTTCACATTTTATACCGACCATCAAGATTTGAAGTATCTTGTTAATAAACCTCTTCATCATGGGAGAATCTGTCACTGGCTACTTCTTTTTCAAGAATTTGAGTTTGAAGTCATTATCCGACCAGGAAAGCTAAATGTCGGGCCCGACCATCTATCCCGCATAGACACAGGGGAGGAACCGACTGGAGTTGATGACAACTCTCCGGATGCACATCTATTCCGCATAGAAGCAGTCCCCAAAGAACTAGAAGAAATAGCTCAGTTCCTAGAGACAGGTCAGGCACCAGAAAGTCTAAACACCAAGAAAAAACAAATTTTAGCTATGAAGGTTGCACCCTACAGCCTCATCAATGGATTTTTGTACAAAATGGGGTTAGATGACATTATCAAGAGGTGTGTACTCGACCATGAATGAGACCAAATCATGCATGATGCACACTATGGACCTGCAGGAGGACACTTTCAAGCAGATACAACTACAAGAAAAATCCAATAGTCAGGATTATGGTGGCCGACGATCCACAGAGATTGTAAAAACTTCATTAGTCGATGTGACAGATGTCAACGACTTGGTCGACCTCTGTCGAGCACAGAAATTCCCTTGATATCTGTAAAACCTAGTCTCACATTCTAAATCTAGGCCATAGACTTCATAGGACCGTTTCCTATCCCAGCCAAACGATCAGGTGCAAGATATATTATCACGGCAGTGGAATATGTCACTAAATGGGCAGAAGCTGAACCCATCGATACATGTTCTAGTGAGGTAGCCGCTAAGTTTATCTACGAAAACATTATCACTAGATTCGGATTCCCACTCACATTGATCAGCGACCAAGGATCACACTTTATCAACAAAACCATCAAAAATTTGACCGACCAGTTTCACATCGACCACCGACGAAGCACCGCATATCACCCTCAGTCAAATGGCGCGATTAAAGATTTCAACAAAACATTGACAAAAGGGTTAACCAAAATATGCAATACCGACAAAGATGACTAGGATGAGAAAATCGCTGTGGTCCTCTGGGCATACAGGACAGTATATAAACGGTCGACCGACCAAACCCCCTTTCGACTAGTCTACGGGCAAGAAGTAGTCGTCCCCCTACACTTCCGACAGCAGACACCTCTTATGCGAGAAAGGACTGACTTTGAACTCAGTAAGCTAGAAGAACATAGACTCATGGCTATCCAACACCAGGAAATTCACAAACAACAACAGAAAGCATGGCACAACCGTAACATCAAAAACAAAAACCTGTCGGTCGACGACCTTGCTTTACTTTATAACAGTCGATTCAAAGGAAAACCCAAGAAACTACATACAGAATGGATGGGACCTTACATTGTCGAAGAAATACACCCCAATGGCTCGGTCCATCTAAAGACATTACAGGTCCTAGTATTTCGGAAGCTCGTTAATGGGCCCGACTTAAACCATACAAAGCTTTAAAAATAAAAATAAAAAAAATCAAGTAACGGCCTTAACCATCAATCAAAACCCATAAAAAGCAAAAAATGTCCAAAACAAAACAATACAATCAAACCCAACAAACATGACAGCAACTCACTACTTCGATAACCGACATCATCATCTTTGACCATCCTCATCGACCAGTCCGACTGACCATTTTCACCACCGACACTAACCGACGACCTCAAGAGTCCCATCACGCATTGATGGCCTCGAGCGCTGCACACATTCCACCATTAAGTCCCATTCGAGTATTATAGCCGGACTGTCCAGTCCGCCATTAATACATCCATTCCCGCATGCACAAACACCCATTCCTATAAATACAAGACAGTCGAAGGTTCATCCCCCACACCATTTACCCACAGAGCACCCGCAACCTCAGTCGACTAAACACCAAGAACCATGTAACACCTTCGACCAACCTGACACAATGGCACCCAAACTGACCCGAGTAGCAACTAAGACAAGAGAGCTACAAGCAGAGGACACACCCTTGGTCCACCGATTAAAGAACATCAAAAATGCTAAAGTCCAAGACGGCCAATGGTAGAAACTCTGGACAAAAATCCAAGAATGGGCCTATGTCGACAACAAGACAACCCAGGCCACCGAGAAAATCCAGAATAGCACCATCTTCAACTACCCTAATGCACCACTGATGGCAAGTTTTGGTGGGACAAAAGAAGCAGCGGTCAAATTCATTATCAGCCGTTACCACAATGGCCGATTCTACTTCGACAGGCCGATCGACATTCCCGGGGATGTTATCTCATGACTTACTGGTCTGTCCAACCAAGGCACCCCTATACCAATTGGGATTAAATAAGGGTTAGTCCAAGAGCTTACGAGCTCGCCATCAGGAAAGAATTCCAAGGGGTTGATGATTGGACAGATTACGACACGGACGCCACAAATTGTGGCTAAAATCATTGCAATCACCCTTACATTAGCCGGTCGAGGTAGCGACCTCAAACTGGAGATGCTGGAGGCTGTCGACACAATTGCAACTAACGGTCAGATCTACCGATGGGGAGACTATGTTGCCGACATGGTCAAAACCATCTGCGAAAGATGCCAAGAGACAAGAGGTATAATCAAATTCCCCTCTCTTATTCTCTGGATTTTCATGTATCATATCTGTCCAGAAGGTATTCCAGTATTCCGGGAGCCGACCAAGTTTGAGATGAACCGATTTAAACCCTTCTCACAAAAAGGATTCTTGCATGAGCTGGAACAGGGGAAAGTCTTCTTGGAAAACTGGTTTCAGTAGTTGAAGGTTTGCACCACGAGGTAGAGGGTGCCCTAGAACATCCGATGAAACCTCCCTGCAGACTCCCATAAACAGTTAGATCTTGACCACACATCGGTCTGGTACATGCAAGGTCAGAACCCCAAAGCCCAGGACCTTGACTACTATTCGACGGTCAATCAGATTTTCCGAGAGTTGACCCGACAGGCTCAGCCAAGAATACAAATACCTAAGGCTGCCAAACAGGTCGACTTCTCCATCACAGAACCACTTACCGACCAGGAAAAAGTGGAAGACTACGAGCTCAACCTCTACATCATCACATTTGTGTCAGAGGACACCCCGGTCAAGCCCATTAGTCGGGTACACATCACTGTCAAACCTCCGACTGCAAAGGTAGTCGACCCACAACCGACAGAACAACAACAACCAACAGAATAACCATAGCAACAAACAACCCCTCCGGCTCCAACAACTGTCGACCCAATTCAAATACCGACAGGTGAAGTCGAGGACGCCGACTCGGAATATGATTTATCCAAAAGCATCATTAAGAAGCTGGCCAAGGAGATAGCTATCGCCAGAAAGAGAATCAAGGCCCAAAAACTACAAAAAAGGCAAGGGTAAGCACCAGCTTCTTCTTGCTCACTCGTCCGATGATGAGGAGGAGCTAGTAGCCACGTCCGATCACATTGTCGAGGATGCCACTGCAAATAAAGTATCAGTTGAAACTCAGTTTCAACGGTATCTAGACGCAAAACCTCCGAAGGGTCGGCCAAAGAATGCAAAAACGACACCGACGCCTGAAAACGTTGTCGACCTTGTGTCGACACCTCCACTCCCATCTCTGACACCCGTAGTCGAGGAGCAAGCATCAATACAACATTCAGGCAGTCCCCACAATGTATATCAAAGAGAAATCCTGGAGACAGTCAAAGCCAAGGTCTACCAGGACGCTGAGCTTAAAGCTTTCTTCACGACGCTGCCTGCACTATTTCAGTCGGCCCACAAAATACAAAAAACATCTCCTCTCTATGCAAACAAAAATCCCTATGCAAACATTACGACAACATTCACCTGAAACCAACAAGGCGACGTAATTGGAGCATCACAGTCTATCATGGAGCCAATCAACCCTGATGCCCAGGACGACCTACGCACTACACCTTCGGAAGCAGTTATCTCTTCCGACAGAAGCCCAAAACACACTTCAGCCAACCCATCTACCCCTGTTCATTCCCCCACCCCACCCCCCCCACCCCCCCCCCCTCCACCACCACCGGACTCACAACCAGACCTGCCACGACCACCTACATCTTCGCAGCCGAAAGTGGTCATACCACCCCCCCAATTAGATAAACCCTCAACTTCCATACCGCCAACCACAGACCCACCCTCAACCGCTACAGGTACACAGGAGAAAGTGACAGACACACAAAAGAAGAAGAAAGAACATCATCCACAGATGTCCAGCCTACATATCAGCTTAAGGGATGCCCGCTCGTTGACCGACACCGAGGTCGTCCAACTCCTCAAAACCGTGGCCAAAGAAGCAAAGCTAAGGACGGTTTGAAAAAATAAAGAGCTTACAGCCAAAAATGAAGCAGAATTCGAGTTTCTCGGCAAATGCAGAGCTCTAGCACAGACCGTGATACTAGGCCCTGTCGAAGTCGACATAGATCGACCACTTGAAAGAGCATACCAACTCTTCGAGACTATGGTATCGACCGTCCAGGCCCGGATGCAAGAGACTAGGAAAGAACAAAAGGAGGAGACTGCTCGACTACTCCTAGCACAACACACTGCCTTCTCAGGGGCCTAAAAGGTGCTCCAAGATCACATGGAGGAGTCTATTGTCACAGAAGACGTTTTACGCGACTGGCCTACTCATTATGGGCAGGTCTATTAGCAGACAAGGAAGACGCGACAAGGCATTCAGTCTTTGGAGGGAAAGAAAACGACGGAGGAAGCACTCAGACAGACCATAGAGGAACAGATCGTGCTGGAGACCAACAAGCTGCAGCAGCTGGAATGAGCAGCTCATCAGTGGGTACAACAGGCTCTTCCAAACCTAGAAAAGGTCGATGTCATCTGCCCCCAGATGAAACGACTCATCGACGCAGCAGAAGAGAAGAACCAAGGTTTAGGCCCCAATATGGAGAAAATCGCAGAAGTCCCCATTTCAGAAAAGATGTCAGTCCTATCAAGTTTAACAACATTAACGATCGACATCCAAAAAGATTTACAAAGTTGGATGGATTTTCAGCATCACCTCACCATCATAGCTCCGACCATTGTAGAAGTCTACGTCCAAAAGAGAACAACCATCCGTCTGCACAGTCCACAACAATAGCATGGTCCAATGGTTCAACAAAATTTCAATTTTTGTACCTCCCTGTTTCTTCGGGACGAAGAAACGTTTTTTTCGTGGGGGAGATGTAGAAGGAGCAAGTCGACGAAGTCGAATTGAGTGAATACCGACTTAGTCGATCAGCCGACTAAGTCGATGGGCCGACTTAGTCGATCAGCCGACTAAGTCGGTCGTCCAACTAACTAGAAAGATTAGGTCGGCTAACTAACAGTCGTGTCGGTTCACCGAACCGATAGGTAGTTATTTTGTATTTTTTTGTAAATTGTATATATTTGGCTGTTGAGCCAAGCAAGAACTCAGTTCAGTTCTGTGCCTGGTATGAACTCATTATATTATTATAATTTGTTATCCTATCTGTTCTTGTCTCTTGTCTCTGATTTATAGTTATGTTTTAGTATGTATTATTGGTAACCTTATGTGATCTGTGAGATTACAACAGTCCTTCATCCATCATAAATTTCTCATAGAAGGGTTAGTGGATACTTACTCTAGCATAGTGTTCTCATGGAGGTAAAATAGTATTCAATGGAAAGGTTGGTTGACCCTTATCGAATGATTTTCATTCACATCAATCTATATCTAGGAGAAAGTATCACCTATCCTTTGCTTGTTATACAATATATGGCTCACCTCACACTTCTTCCTCCATAATTATATGATGTTAGAAGGGGGATCCACCACTTTGAACATTTTGAAGATATTTATTCATAAGATACTACTAATTTAGACTTAGAAAAAACCACCCTTCCATAGCAATAAGAAACTTCTCTAGACACTCCTTGTGAGGAACTTCAAATTTCACTACATGCTTTATTCTAATGAAGAGGCATCATGGTGGAATGTCGAATGAATATTTTTTTTCATTAGGTTATTGAATATATACATGTGATGTTATATTTAGCTTGAAACTTTTTTCTGTAAATATTTTATAGTTTATGGATTTTCATTATGGTTATTGAACATACATAAGATGTTATGTTTAACGATATATTTTATTTGAAGTTATAAGGTATGTTTATGTTAAAAATTATTTTAAATGAATTTATTGCATTTGAATTTGTATTTATGGAACTCATTTATTCTCCCATTCTCTCTTGTATATACTGCTAAGCAAGCAATGTTCTTTAAGAGAAATGATATAAAATTTCTTTGTGGTGTAGATCTTGCTTGTTCAAGTAATGGAGGAAAACAACAGTGGAGAATATTTAAAGTTTATGATGGTGATTTTAAAATAAAACCTATTATTTCATGGTTAGTTTAAAGAAATTGTTAACACTCCATTTTTAACAGATGATTCGAGGGCTTGATAGAGGTTTGGTAAGGGTCCCGACCCCTTGAATCTCATGTGACCATCCTTCAATGAGGAAAGTGGTAGGTGTATTGTAGAATTGGGCCCAATCCCTATTCAAGGGCTGTGATTGATTGAAGGAGGATTAACGGTTCTGAACCACTTCATGCAAGCAAACATGCACAATCAAATTTTCTATCCCGGAGTGTGAAATGTGTTAAGGACCAAAGGCTTTCAATGGTTGAGATGAAGTCGAGGCCAGATCTATGGCCTACAATAATTTCACACTCCATACTTGTGTGGGTAAAACCACCGTCTCAAATTGTGAAAAGGCGTAGAGGTCAAAAGGGATCAATGTTTGTGATAAAAGCGAGGAAAGATCTACGGCTATGGTTCATTTTGAAAGGTGAACTAGCACAGATGAATATTTGAGTTCCCTATTGTGAAAATGATAGAGCCCACTCTAATCGACGGTTGCACGAAGGGTCGATCTCGATCGACGGCTCAGGACATGTCACGATCCAAACTGCCCATGGTGTTCAGAAGAGAAAGGTTGGCGGCGGGATAAGTGGAACATGGACGGTGGATAAAAAATCTTCCTTTTATCGAATGGATAAACAAGACTCCCGAAGTGTAGATATCCCATCCTGTGCAGAAATGACAGCGGAGGGGGCATTCACACATGTAATCTTCCTCATCACAGATTGGCCAATTCCTCCGATGCCATTCAAGATATGCCTGAGGTGGGAGTCTCATCCAGTGTCACAGTTTTCCTAGTTCAAAAGTGTGATGCGTGATCATTCTAGATGAAGCCATCCCTGTGAGGTGGCTTTGTGTGGACTGGCCAACAAAAATGAGTAAAGTAGCTGGCGAATCCATTGCTCACACGGGGCGAGGCCAACGCAATGTGGAAGCGTACACTTTAGGGAATATGCAGCATGGATCTACTGTACCAGAGGAAGTTCATTGCCACCTCCTATAGCAGACAGTAAGATGCCACTGCCTATGAAACTGAATGACTAGATCCCCAGCAAGTAAAGGATTGCTCTGCTCATGCCTTCGCACATGTTGAGACCAGATATACTCAATGACAGAATGTGTAGGGATGTTGACCAGCCTGTGCAAAGATCAATCTCGAAGCCCTATAAATACTGCCCTCAGTTCAACAAAGGTGAGCTAACATATCTCCAAAGGCCAAGTTCTACTTCTCCATGAAATTTACAGAGGCGTGAGAGAGTTTGATGATGAATATTTGGTTCGAAAAGCTTGTCTATCTGGGGGTGTTTATGGTTGGTGTGCAGGTTCCACGCTCACTCATCACCTTGGTATTTGCATGCTAATGGTGACACCAGTCGTCGAGACCTAGATGTGATACCCACGTCTTCGACAACGCGAGACCTGGAAACTTACTCCCTGTAGGTGTTTTTTCAGGAACCCCTAATACCATTGCGCCCACCAAAGCCTCCACAGAAAGGAACAACCATTGGCTATTCTCTGTGAAGATATTCATTTGGATGGGAGCATCAGGAGTTTAAAGCCCTAATAGCCCTGTTTGTGAAGTCCACTTTCCAAGGGTGATGGGGCTGGTGTAGATCTTCTACACCTGATTTCCTATGAGAGAATTCACCTCACTAGAGGTGTAGAGTATAAGAATGATGAGACACCCTGTAGGTCGATATCAGCCAGAAGCAATGTGACACTTCTTCTAGAGCCCACATATAACAATGTTACCCAATGGGGAAGGAGGTGGCAGATGTTACTATACTAGAGAAGGATTCCGAATACCTCACCAATGTGTGCTCATGCAGAAAGCTACATTTGAATGCAGTGGAAGCGCACACCTTAAAGTATAGAAGCAAGCATCATACTCATCATCTGTCGTAGTGACCGAATGTGTCGAACTGTTAGCCAGGCCAAATAAAGCCACTAGAGTCATAATTTTTGTTTCTATTTGTAAAACATGGCGATATCCCACTCTTTGCACTATTAATGCCAGATGGAAACTTGTAATAGTTTTTTATTCTGTAGTCTCAGCATTAGGATTGTATAAAAATGCTCCCAATAGAGGGAGAAAGGAGTTAGAGAATTGGATTAGGAAACAATCCCGGGTTGAGGCTCCCATTTGTAAAAGATCGATACCTATGTATGAATAAAATTTCAATAGAATACTGTCATTCACAGCAGAGATTCCTGTGTTGTTGTTTTTCCCAATAAGTGCTTTCTTTACGTGTAAATTGTGTTTCCTTGTTTTCACTCCATTTTGTTTATTACTTTCATTCCTTCAACATAGGGTATAGTGATTAAAAATTCGTACTTGCTATGCTCTGATTGTTGTTCCAAGGATTAACAATGGTTCTTCTAAAGTCTCATGGAATTCATCTCATCGATGCTCCATGAGATGGACTGTACTTTCTTGTCCTCCAAAAGACCCACTAAAATCTCCTGATTGGGCAATCAGCAGCTATGTTGCTTCCGTTTTCTACCTTTCATCATTCTTTCCATCTGTAATCGTTTCTTATGCAGGTTTCGACTCCATTTTCCCATGGTCCTTTAACCCTGATAACCCCACCATGCACCTACCTTGACCCACTTTTCCCCATTCATGATCCTAGCCCCTTGATCATACCGATTGAAAATCCTATGTGGAGTAGACTCTGGTGACACACAAGACTGACAACCTTATGTGGAGCTGCTCTGGTGACGAACAAGAGATCCCTCTCTGACCGCGCAGGGCTGGAGGTGTGGCCAAAAGTGGTTTTGCTGTTACCTGGAGGCGGGCCCTTCCGCAACCTTTGGCTCATTTCTAGTGCTAACAAACTGGTGTTGTTGTCAAGGATGAAATAGAATATAATCCCTGGGAACAATGGAAAATATTCAAAGTATAAATAGTTTATGTGGGAAAACAGAGATTCTTACATGTGAGAAAGGTTGTATCATTTTCCCTGGTGACTCCACTGAGGAGACCGGTGGTTAGAAAGACAGAGATGAGGAGAGATCTCAAATATTCCCTGGATTTGAATGAAAGGTTTAGATCTAACTGTTGATGGTGAACAATGGTCAGACATCAAGAAGGTCATGTCTCTTTTCACCTGGAGACTCCATCTGCGAAGGATCCATTCTTCATAATCTTCTATGGCATCTCCACTATCAAACGGGGTTCAAAATTTGAGGAGCTAATTCAGTCTCTCCACCATCAAGATGACTTCTTGGGATGCAAGGTATTATCCTATGAATATTTCTGCCATTCCTGGTTATCCTAATAAAATACCTTTGGTAGATTGGCAGACATATCTTCCAAGATTCAATGATGAAAATGGCGATGATGGTGACATTCATCTATTTATAAGCATATACATAAGCTGGGAGTGGGATGGCATGAAGATTATTTAATGAGACTATTCATGTTTAGTTTTGAAGGGTATGCAAGGTCTTGGTATGAGGGATTGCCAATAGGGAGTTTATCCTCCCTTAAATACTTTCATGCAATATTCCATGAGCACTTCAAAATGAATTACCCTTCTTTGTTGTCACTTCAAGATTGTTTCACCCACGATAGAGAGTTCATTGAAAATGTGAAAGATGAGTGTGGTGATGATCAATATTTGGATGAAGAGGTTTTAGATATCTTACATGAATATTCATCTCAAAAAGAAAGACAAACCAGCTACCATAATATTCAAGAAAATCCCCAGTAGTCAGTATTGTCTTCCTTGACTTTAGTTGACATAGACCAAAGCTCAGATTCAACCAGTTATACCTCTCTTCCTAAAATTAGTGATGATTTTCAGCATTCTTGTTTTTCTTTGTGTGACCAAGAGAGAGGTTGGGACTACCAATCAGATCCTTCCTCATATTGTTCAACCTCCAAATTTTTGTTGCAAGATGAGGCCTCCCTTTCTCAATAAGAAAATTCCTTTTCTCAAACACAATCTCTTGAAAGTTACAATGCTTGTGCGGTTGATTACACGGAAGATATTAATTCTGGAAAATATCAGTCTTGTGGTCCCTGCACACGTTCATTTTCTAAAAATGCAAGTAAAGAGAAATCTGATTTCGAAATAGTGGTTGAAGGAGGACTTCTGCATGTTGATCATATATTCATATTACACCCAAATATTTACATGAATATATAAAGCTCTCTTTGCTTGAAGGAGATGATCAGCCTAGTGATTTCGAAGGAGATGGGTATACTGATTTGTTTTCTGAAGAAGGGAATCAGCCTATCACAATTTCTGTTAGTGAAGAAAATGTCATTGCAATCCAAGATCAAAAGTATGAAAACATAGCGAAAACTAGACATGTTGAAGAAATGAATGATGTTTCTACTGAAACATGTAAAGAATATGAAGTTTTGGAATCAAAAAGTGTAAATGAAGTTGTGTATGTTTCGCATGGAAATTGTCACGTGTTTTCCTTGCATGGTTCTTTTGAAGATCGGTTTGACAGCGTGCAAGGGAATTTACAGTTGGGGCAGCTTTCTCATGGTCAGCCAATGACAGAATTTATTGAAGGTTGTCATGTTTTTTATGACCCTGTGGCCAGATACGTGAAGGTTCTGGGTGAAGGCAATGATTGGTCATATCTCTACCTTAAACATCAGTTTTTTTATCTTTCCCTTCTCCCATTATTTGTTTCATTTTTTTCCATTGAGCACCACACAAGAATAAGAATATTAGGCAAGTTGCTTGATTGGCTTCACTGGAAGTCTGATTTCACTTAATCAGACTTGTGTACAGAGTTAGATAGAGTAGGTAGGAGAAAATAAGCTTAGTTTTTATCAAGCATTTTATTCATTACTTTTTTCAGTTTGTTTCTGTTTTCAGTTACCAGCAAAGGTTTATAGTCGCCAGCATGATTTGCAAGAGTGGCACAAATTTGTTGGAGCAGTGCCATGAAGTAGAATGGAGGTGTCCAATAAAATTTGAAGGCATCCCAATGGATTTGGCACTTGGTTTATGGGGATTCTTTGCTACCTCGCTGGGAGGATAGCATCCCTCGTGGAGCCGGTTGTTAACACTCCATTTTTAACAGTTGATTCGAGGGCTTGACAGAGCTTCGGTAAGGGTCCCAGCCCCTCGAATCTCATGTGACCATCCTTCAACGAGGAAATTGGCAAGTGTATTTTAGCATTGGGCCCAATCCCTATTCAAGGGTTGCGATTGATCAAAGGAACATCAATGGTTCTGAACCACTTCACGTAAGAAAACATGCACGATCAAATTTTCTGTCCTGGAGTGTGAAATGTGTTAAGGACCGACGGCTTTTGATGATTGAGATGAAGCCTGGGGTAGATCTACAGCCTACAATAATTTTTCACTCCATACTTTTGTGGGAAAAACCACAATCTCAAATCATGAAAAGGTATAGAGGTCAAAAGGGATCAACAGCTATGATAAAAGCGAGGAAAGATCTACGGCTATGGTTCATTTCACAAGGTGAACTAGCACAGACGAATATCTAAGTTCTCTGTTGCAAAAATGGTAGGGCCCACTCTAATCGATGGCTGCATGAAGGGTTGATCTCGATCGACGGCTTAGGACGTGTCATGATCCAAATTTCCCATGGTGTTCATAAGAGAAATGTTGGCAGTAGGATAAGTGTAATGTGGACAGTGGATACAAAAGCTTCCTTTGATCGAACGGCTAAAGAAGACTCCCGAAGTGCAGATCTCCTATCCTTTGTGAAAATGACAGTGGAGGGGGCATTCACACGTGTAATATGCCTCATTGCAGATTGGTTGATTCCTTCGACACCATTCAAGATATGCCTGAGGTGGGAGCCTCGTCCAGTGGCACAGTTTTCCTGATTCACAAGTGTGACACATGATCATTCCAGAGGAAGCCATCCCTATGAGGTGGCTTTGTGTGGACTGGATGACGAAAATGAGTAAAGTAGCTGACGAATCCATTGCTCACACGGGGCGAGGCCAACACAACGTGGAAGCATACACTTTAGGGAATATGTAGTGTGGATCTACTATACCAAAGGAAGTTCATTGCCACCTCCTATAGCAGACAGTAAGATGTCATGGCCTATGAAACCGAATGACTAGATTCCCAGCAAGTAAAGGATCGCTCTACTCGTTCCTTTGCACATGTTGAGACCAGATATACTCGATGATAGAATGTGTAGGGATGCTGACCAGATTGTGCGAAGATCAATCCCAAATCCCTAAAAACACTGCCCTCAGTTCAACAAAGGTGAGCTAACATATCTCCAAAGGCCGAGTTCTACTCCTCCATGAAATTTGCAGAGGCCTCATAGAGTTTGACGATGAATATTTGGTTCGAAAAGCTTGTCCGTCTGGGGGTGTTGATGGTTGGTGAGCAGGTTCCACGCTCACTCATCACCTTGGTATTTGCATTTCAATGGTGATACCAGCCATCGGGGCATAGATGTGATACCTGCATCTCTGACGAAGTGAGACCTGGACACTTACTCCCCGTAGGTTTTTTTCCAGGAACCCCTGATACCATCGCGTCCACCAAAGCCTCCGTAGAAAGGAACAACCATTGGCTATTCACTGTAAAGATATTCATTTGGATGGGAGCATCGGGATTTTAAAGCCCTAATAGCCCTATTTGTGAAGTCCACTTTCCAAGGGTGATGGGGCTGGTTTAGGTCTTCTACACCTTATTTCTTGCAGGAGAATTCATCTCACTAGAGGTGAGGAGTATAAGAATGATGAGCCACCCTACAGGTCTATATCAGCCAGAATCAATGTGGCACTTCTTCCAGCATATAATAATGTTACCCAGAGGGGAAGGAGGTGGTGGATGCGACTAGACTGGATAAGGAATCTGAATACCTCACCAGTGTGTGCCCATGTGGAAAGTTGCATTTGAACATAGTGGAAACATACACCTTAAAGTATAGAATCAGGAATCATACTCATCATCTGTCGTGGCGGCCGAACATGTCGAACTGTTAGCTGGACCGAATAAAGCCACTAGTGCCATAATGTTTGTTTCTATTTGTAAAATGTGGCGATAGCCCACTCTTTTCACTGTTAACACTGGATGGCGACTTGTAATAGTTTTTTATTCTGTAGTCTCAGCATTAGGATTGTATTAAAACGGTCCCGATAGATGGAGAAAGGAGTTAGAGAATTGGATTGGGAAACAATCCCGGGTTGAGGCTCCCATTTGTAAAATCTCGATACATGTGTATGAATAAAATTGCAGTGCGAGACTATCATTCACAACAGACATTCCTGTGTTGTTGTTTTTCCCAATAAGTGATTTCTTTATGTGGAAATTGTGTTTCCTTGTTTTCACTCCATTTTGTTTATTGCTTTCATGCCTGCAACATAGGGTATAGTGGTTCGAAATTCGTACTTTCTATGCTTCAACCGTTGTTCCATGCATTAACAATGGTTCTTCTAAATTCTCATGGAATTCATCTCGTTGATGCTCCATGAGATAGACTGTTCTTTCTTGTCCTCCAAAACACCCTCTAAAATCTCCTGATTGGGAAATTAGCAGCTCGGTTTCCTTTGTTTGCTACCTTTTGTCATTCTTTCCATATTTAATCATTTCTTGCATAGGTTTTGAATCCATTTGCACATGGTCCTTTAACCCCGATAACCCCACCATGCACCTACCTCGACCCACTTTGCCCCATTCAAGATCCTATCCCCCTGATCATACCGATTGAAAATCCTATGTGGAGTAGACTCTGGTGACACACAAGACTGAAAACCTTATGTGGAGTTGCTCTGGTGATGAATGAGATATCCCTCTCTGACCACATAGGGCTGAAGGCACGGCCAAAAGCAGTTTTGCTATTACCCGAAGGCTAGCCCTTCCGCAACCTTTGGCTCATTTTCGGTGTTAACAAACTAGCACCGTTGCTGGGGACAAAATGGAATATCATTCCTAGGAAGAATGAAAAATATTCAAAGGATAAATATTTTGTATGGGAAAACAGAGATTCTTACATGTGAAAAAGGTTGTATCATTTTCCTTGGTGACTCCACTGAAATATTATGGAAGGTGACTCCACTGAGGAGACTGTTGGTCAGAAATATAGAGACGGGGAGAGATCTCAAATATTCCCTGTATTTGAATGAAAGGTTTATATCTGACTGTTGATGGTGAAAAATGGTCAGACATCAAGAATTTCATGTCTCTTTTCACCTAGCAACTCCATCTGTGAAGGATCCATTCTTCATAATCTTCTATGGCAGATGCACTATCAAACGGGGTTGCAAAGTTTGAGGAGTTGATTGAGTCTCTCCACCATCAAGATGACTTCTCAGGCTGCAAGGTATGCTCCTATGAATCTTGTTTCCATTCCTGGTTATCCTAATAAAATACCTCTGGTAGATTTGGCAGACATATCTTCCAAGATTCAATGATAAAAATGGTGATGATGCTGCCATTCATCTATTTAGATTTCATAAGCATATACATAAGATGGGAGCGGGATGGCATGAAGATTCTTTGATTAGAATGTTCATGTTTAGTTTGGAAGGGTATGCAAGGTCTTGGTATGAGGGATTTCCAACTAGGAGTTTATCCTCTCTTAAATACTTTCATGCAATATTCCATGATCACTTCAAAAGGCATTACCCTTCTTTGTTGTCACTTTAAGATTGTTGCACCCATGATAGAGAGTTCATTGAAAATGTGAAAGATGAGTGTGTTGATGATCAGTATTTGGATGAAGAGGTTTTAGATATCTTACATGAATATTCATCTCAAAAAGAAAGACAAACCAGATTCCATAATATTCACGAAAATCCCCAACAGTCAGTATTGTATTCCTTGACTGAAGTTGACATAGACCAAAGCTTAGATTCAACCAGTTATACCTCTCTTCCTTAAATTAGTGATGATTTGCAGCATTCTTGTCTTTCTTTGTGTTACCAAGAGAGAGGTTGGGACTACCAATCAGAGCCTTCCTCATATTGTTCAACCTCCAAATTTTTGTTGCAAGAAGAGGCCTCCCTTTCTCAATCGGAAAATTCCTTTTCTCAACAGCAATCTCTTGAAAGTTACAATGCTTATGCGATTGATTACATGGAAGATGGTAATTCAAGAAAATCTTAATCTTGTGGTCCCTACACACATTCATTTTCTGAAAATGCAAGTAAAGAGAAATCTGATTTCGAAATAGTGGTTGAAAGAGGGTTGCTGCATGTTGATCAGATTCATATTACACCCAAAGATTTACATGAATATATAAAGCTCTCTTTGCTTGAAGGAGATTATTAGCCTAGTGATTTGGAAGGAGATGGGTATACTGATTTGTTTTCTGAAGAAGACAATCATCCTCTCACAATTTCTGTTAGTGAATAAAATCTCATTGTAATCCAAGATCAAAAGTATGAAAACATAGAGGAAACTAGACATGCTGAAGAAATGAATGATGTTTCTGCTGAAACATGTAAAGAATATGAAGTTTTGAAATCAGAAAGTGTAAATTAAGTTGTGGATGTTTTTCCTAGAAATTGTCACGTGTTTTCCTTGCATGGTTCTTTTGAAGATTGGTTTGACAGCGTGCAAGGGAATTTATAGTTGGGGCATCTTTCTCATGGTCATCCAATGATAGAATTTATTGAAGGTTGTCATGTTTTTTATGACCCCATGGCCAAATACATGGAGGGTCTGGGTGAAGGCAATGATTCATCATATCTCTGCCTTAAACATCAGTTTGTTTATCATTCCCTTCTCCCATTATCTATTTCATTTTTTTCCATCGAGCACCATACAAGAATAAGAATATTAGGCAAGTTACTTGATTGGCTTGACTGGAAGTCTGATTTCACTTAATTGGACTTGTGTACAGAGTTAGATAGAGTAGGTGGGAGAAAATAAGCTCAGCCGTTATCGAGCATTTCCTTCATTATTGTTTTCAGTTTGTTTCCATTTTCAGTTACCAGCATAGGTTTACAGTCACCAGCATGATTTGCAAGAGTGGTACAAATTCGCTGGAGCAATGGCATGAAGCAAAATATTTTATGGATTATGGCTTTTTTGTGTAAATATTTATAGTTTATGGATTTTCATTATGGTTATTGAACATACATGAGATGTTATGTTTAACGATATATTTTCTTTGAAGTTATAAACTATGTTTATGTTAAAAATTATTTTAAATGAATTTATTAGATTTGAATTTGTATTTAAGGAACTCATTTATTCTCCCATTCTCTCTTGTATATACTCCTAAGGAAGCAATGTTCTTTAAGAGAAATGATATAAAATTTCTTTATGGTGTAGATGTTGCTTGTTCAAGTAATGGAGGAAAACAACAGTGGAGAATATTTAAAGTTTACGATGGTGATTTTAAAATAAAACCTATTATTTCATGGTTAGTTTAAAGAAATAATGTAAACATTTGGAAAATGTTTTATGGTCCATGATGCTTCAATGTAGTGTTGCATTTGTGAATGAAAGTATTACATCTATGGACAATTGTAATTTCCAGTACATGGTTGTGGTAATTTTGAATTTATATAACATTAATTACAATCGTCCATCCACAATTCCATGTGCATCAAAGCCACCTCCAAGACCCATTTATTTTCATTGGATCAATTACTTATATACAAAATTTATGGAAGTTTACATTTGTGGATGGTTTCTAGTTTAGGTTAAAGGTTGTGGGAATTTCGAGTTTATATAAATTAATTGTGCTCATCCATTCCTAGTTGAAAGTGCTCCAAGTCCACCTCCAATATACCTTCCTTTTCATTGGATAAATTACTTATATATAAAATTTATCTCACTCATCAAGTAGGAAATGGATTGTTGCCACAATGATATAAAACATTATCCTCGAAGTAGACTCTATTTGTTGAAGTTATAGAGAACCATAACATTAGAGAATACTTAAAGTTCAATATGGTGATTTTTAAATAAAACCTATGATTGGCAGTGGATTGAAATTAATAATCATACCATTTGAAATATGTAAGAGTTCCTAATTCCTTCGTGGAGGTTGCATGGGTGGAGCATTGTAGTACATGGGCACCTCTAGTCAACCAGTTTCCCAATTTTAAGGGAAGGAGAGCACACCAAGGACTGAGAATTCATTAATGAGGGCACATGTGTCTCCAAAATGTTCAAATTAGTGCACTTCAGGGAATTTATGAGTCCAAAACACACAAATACCTTGCTAGACCAACATAACCAAGGTTTGGACCATATGTCATGAGTACAAGACAAATGAAAGTGTGTCCTAGGTGTATCTAAACATGGTACTAGGTGTTATTATGCTATAACAACTTATAACACCATCTAACTCTAAAGTTAAAAGCAGGACATCTAGACGTGTCCACAAACTATACCATGCAATCATGATTCAATTGAGAAGGATAAACTACAACATCATACCTTAAGGAAACATGGGGAAAACATCTCTACAGAGACCGTAATGTTCTATCATATTAGAGAACAAGGTTTAGGGACATGTTCAACTTACTACATTAAATGACACATACCTAAACTTGATTTTTTGTAAAAAATGGTTAAGGAAAACAAAGCCACACGATGAACTCGCCATCTACCATCTTCCGACAGTCCCAAAACACAACCATACTTAAGGACTACCTAAGTGATATTGAGAACAAAAACTTGTAAATATTAAAATTCTTCTCTTAGAAATATCTATGAGATTTCAAATAGATTGCATTCTCAAACCTCAATCCATCGGAGCTAATAAACAAAAGTAGGATCAATCATTTCATTCTGAAACATTTCATATTGATATTTAAACATATGCAACGATTGTTTTCACAAGGGAACTCATAGTCAGTTACATAATTTCATTTATCAAACTCGGGGTTTAATATATGGGTGTTACAGACCCTATTCAATAACAGAAGAAATACAAATATTGTTTTCAATAACGGATGCTCCATGACCCTGTGACTGGTTATATGCACTATGTAATACGTCATTGAAGCCGAAGGTGTAACATTTATTTTTTTGCATTGTCTCATAATATAATACAACTTGTTTATTGCTTCTGTCGCCATTACTTATGTTCTTTATTGTACCAAGCTTTATGTTTGGTGTGATGTTGTGTTACTTGTAACCTTATTATAGCACACACTCAAATTACCCACCCTCCCAAAAATGAATACATCAAGAGAAAGGGCCATTTTCCCACTCATATTACAAAAGTTTGAGAAAGGACCCATGCTCCTTATAATCATCCCAAAAGTCTGAGGGAGTTCTCATGAAACCCATTTGAATGAAACAGTTGCAAGAAAATATCCCTAGCTCCTTCTTCACCTCTATCATAAAATCACTTTCTCTTTGGAATATCAGGTCACTCCACATCCTCCTAATCACTTTAACCATAAAAGGATGAGAAATGGAAAGTGCGCCTTCTCCTCCTTACTCATATTTATGAAGTGGAATAAATGGCAAGTGTAAATACTAGAATAGGTTTATAAAAGGCCAATGTTGTCACTGCCCCTTCCACCAGTCTAAGGGAGTGCCTATTCTCTACTTATTGAAATGGAACGATGGTAGTGTTGTGCCTACAACATTCTTGGCCCCATCAGAGTTTACCCCAACATAGGGAACTTGCACGGTCCCCCATTACACTTAGAAAAACAATGTGCAATGAAAATGACCTTGCCATGTAACATGTTGCGCTACTTGCACCGCGTCATAGCCATTGGGCCACATGGTCACAATTGGAGAACCATTTTAAGACAACAACAACAAAAACACAACACTCCATGGAATCTTGAGCACATAGTAGTGAAACAAATAGCATATAATATCACCCCAAGTTATTCCCTCAACCACACCATGACCATATATGTGTAGTACATTATAGGTTTTGTTCCATAAAAATGCCACATAAATTTCTTGCAACACATAGCCTTTGCATAGAGTTAGGATAATCACATTCCTTTTATATTGAATAATTATAATCCCAACACCATGACATAGACCTTTCATTTGAATTCCCATGCTACTCATTCGAATGTAACAATTCTTAGAAAGGGCTAGTGCTCCTTGTTTCTACCTCCCAAAAATTATTAGAGGTATAAAAAGGTCCAATTTCTCACTCCAAGAGTTTTATAAAGGGGTCACGCCACTAAGGATACCAAAATTTTAATGTGTAAGGACGTTACGTTAGGGCCAACGTTCCTCCACTCATCCTCCAAAAATTAATGGGTTGTTTGAAAACGAGGCCACTCCACTTCCTTATCATCACTCTAACCACAAAAAAGTGAGAAAGGGATAGTTATTCTTCTCCTCCCATTATAATACACCACAATATAGAAAACTCACGTGGTCACCCTAATATACCCTTGGAATATTTTTTTGGAATGTAAAAGGCTCTTTGAATTTGGCCACTAGGTCATGAATGGTAGACATTTTAAAGAAACATGAAAAGGGTGTAGCGCTCCACCAACTACCAAAAGCACGATAGTGAAAAAGAAATCATTAACCACCACAGATAATTCCATGAACAGTGTAGCGGCCATTTCTGTGTGGCTGATTATAAACCACACATTTACCAATGTGCAAATATTTCTCTCTCAGCTTTTTCCTATGCATGTTTTTCATTTTAGGATCTAGATAAAATCTCTCCAAGAGGTGGCATTTTTCATTGTACTATAAATTCGTACTAAGGTGTATGAATTACATAGAGTAATGATGCATTGGAGATTCAAGAACTTATGCATATATCAAAATGAGTAGGTTTACACAATTCTTCACATGGATCTTTCGATTGGCCTAGTACTTCATTTGGTGTGTCAATCTTAAATAATATGCTAATTCAGCTTCAGAACATATTCATAGCCAATCCATACCATCCATTTGATCCTTCATTTGTCATTTCTACTTATGTGTAAATGTAATTATGAAAAACCTAACTAAACTACTAAATCCCGGACTCATCATTTCATGTCCAATCCATGACATGCAAATGATCATCTCATTGCCACTCTACATATATATATTGACATGTACCCCTCTTACCCATGCAGGTTTATCTGTCTTAGGGATGATGCAGGTATGTTTCCCTGTGACACTATAATTGCTTCGATCCATCAAGGGATGATCATTCATGTGAAACTGCATCTAAGTCAAATGAGTTGTTGTGTCAATATTTAAAAAATCCATCAGTTTATCTTCACAACATATTTACTGTCATGTCCCCATGCCTCCGACTGGCAAAGGAGACGCGACCCAAGATTTGACCACCCGGGATAACCGCCCATGAACATGTACATGCATAAAAATTGCTGAAACAGAATGCTTAAATGAGACTTTGAACTAGAATATGCACACACAAATATTTATCATGCACAGATGCAATTATTCAACATTCACAGCTACAATTATATGTCTTGCACAGCAGAATTAACGTGCATTCCTTCAAGCATTCATTTAACATGTTCATCATTTTCATTAACAGAAAATATAGTTGTAGAAGTAAAAATGGACAAGATCACTTATCTTATGATGAACTCATTCCACAACCAGCTACATCGCTGCAACGTTCCACCCAACCATAGGCCAGCGTGCTCCTTAATCTCTCAGCAACGCTGCCACCCCCGAGCTAGGAATGATTCTCCAAGGAATAAGGGAACTAGCAGGCTTACACATATCCAAGGATATACAAACACACAGCCAAGCCAACAAAGTTGGGTTTATCAGGCCAACAAGGAGTTGGGAAAGGCTCAATGCTAAGCTGGTGAGCTCATTATAGAGCTAGGAACACCTACACCAGAACTAGCCTGACCTCTAAGAAATCCACACACACCCAACACAAGGAATCAGTCCCTTCTCTGCTACATAGTCCCTCAGGCCCTGCATTCCCTTCCAGTGCTATTCAGGGGTGATGGAGAAGAAGGCCAGCCCTCTAGCTCTGTCTATGTGGTTTCTAGCCACCAGGTTTATCAAGAAAACGAAGCCCCCATCCCTTCTCCCAACACAGTCCGAAGACCAACCATTTCACTCAGGAAATCGATCAGCTGTTTACAGCTTAAGACAGGGAATACATTTTCTGAGTCATTCTTGGCCCTATCGTGGCCAAAATGACTCTCAAGCGAAATTACAACAGTCCCAAAAATGAAAGGAAGACCACAGAAACACAGCCAACAACATGGGAAAATAACATTCCCGAAATGTATCAGTGAGCACAGCTCACAACAAACGTGGGGAACACAGCCCATCCTGGGCAACAGAATCACTGAGAAAACGCATAAATACCATGCAGAGGAAGAGAGAAATACCGACTCTCAATCTATGCGTGAGATGAGCAGCAACACAGAAGACGCGAAATCGGAAGTGCGTGAATGACAACCACAATGCAGGACCCACAAATTAGTCTATGGGAAAAGGATACAGCCACAGCATCTGTGACTCCACAGGGAAAAGATTGATGTGGGAAAACCCTAAAATTCCTATACATGAGAGAATGATGAACATGAAAATGGTTCATGCGTGAAGATGAACAGCTCCGCTTGTGCGCGAATGAACAGAAAATGGAGGGCTGCGAGTTGGAGTGCGTGAGTGTTCTACACAGGCGCGTGGGAAAGAATGTCTATGTGAGTGAAGAGAATGCCTTGTGGTCATTATTTTTCCCCAACGTGAGGTTCAATCTGCTGCTGGAGTGTGGGTGTGGGCATGGACTGACAGTCCTGCCACACTCCACTCCCAGCCATAACTGCCTCAACTAACAGCAGCAGTTATTAATGAAAGTGGTTGCAATAAAAACAAGGGAAGAGGACACATGGGTATTTTCCCTCATTGACCCAAGGTTTGACAATTCCCCCACATCCTTATCCTTGTGAAAATCATGCCCCTTTCGATTTAGTTGCCACGACCGTAGCTGGTTGTGTTCATTTTAATTAATTATAAACGCATATTTACATGATGATAACCATAATATATGTCACATGCCCCGATATACCATCGGTGACAAGTTTAAATCCAAAACATAGCATAACCAATCAATTGTGGGGCCTTGGCCTTTAGCTCCACACCATGATCACTTACAATATATGCATCATATACTTCTAATGCAACGGGGTCAAAACCGGGGTGTTAGATTTACAGCCAAGTCGTTCGGTCCATTTGATCCCTTCTTCAACATTCCCCCCACTTACATGTCTAGTTACCAAGGAATTGTCATCATGAAAATCTTGTCTCAACCACTAGATCCCTGAATCATAATTTCAAGTCTAATCCATGACATGCAAACAATCATATCATTATCAAGACTACATATATATATGTACATGTACCATGGTTGTAGTTCATTTCCTTTCTCACCACATTGATTCTCATCTCATGTCTTTCCCCTCAGTGGTCATGTAGATAGTGCTTCCATCCCTTGGGGTTTTTTCCATGTTGTTGTATGATATGTCCTCGCCCTATAATAATTTTTATGGTTTCTTCTATACAGAACAACAGTTACCCATTTATTGCTCCCAACGACTACTCGCATTAAATGAACATTGCAATGTCAAAATCATGTCTTTAGATTGAGATCCCACATTAAATGAACAATATTGCAATGAATCTGAATTTTCATTCGAAGAGGAATCCTCTAATGTGCTAGCCACATCTCACTGTATCATGTCCCTTTCTGCTAGTGCAACATTTTA
>LPNX011092203.1:112254-124789 GCA_001517045.1 Pseudotsuga menziesii | reverse complement strand
CCCCCCCTCCCCCATCAATTTTTTTTCATTCTGGCAGTGCGTATGCAAAGAGGGACCCCAATTTTTATGTTGGAATGTTCACAAGTATTTTTGCCAAATTTATGGATTTTCTAGTCATCTTGGTCGGTCTCTTCATGTCAAATCCTCAACTTGGTAATGCTTTGTGATTATCCTCACTTTTTTGCACCATATGCCTATTTTTATATGAGTCATGGTCAAATTATACATTTTGTTTGTCCTCAATTATTTCATCTCTACAATTATGTTTGAAACATCAGATTTCCTTTTCCTTAAAATATCAAGACTTATATTAAATAAAAAATAAAAAAATAAACATAAAGTTATTTATTCTTAAAGAATATTCTTTATGGTTTTTTAAAATAAAGTTTTATATTTATTAGATGCATTTTGGTATTTTAATAAAAAAAGACAATGTATTACCATTCAAAATTTTGATTCATCTAGTAGAGTCTCCACTCCACTTTCATCACATAAACCAAGATCAAGTGATAATATCAAGTATATCCATACGTTAGGACCAAATATTACATGTAGTATTTTGTGCTCAACACGTCAATGGTCTTTCCACATGCCTGTTTATATGAAGGACACACAAGTTTTTTTCTTGTTATGTATTTGGGATATTTCGATAATGCAAAATAGAACACTAACTCTTAAAGAATTTGAACTAAACACTACATTCATCTCTAACTTGTTTGAATCCAAACTTGAAGTACTAAAAATTGAGTCAATATCCAAGTGCCCAAGGCAAAGTATATCAAAACCGTGTATTTTTTCAAACATAATTTCATGTATTTTCCTATTTTAGTCATTGTCTCTGACCCAAACTATGAGGATATGGAAGTGAATTTCTGAAAATCAAGAGAGGTTTTTGACACGAACTCTCCCTTTCACAAAACCTTCCTCACATTTGCAACATATATCATGGTTTGGAATATTTGAATGGATCTTTATAGCCTTTTTTTGAGGTTTAAATGGTAAATGATTTCCTGTTTTGGTCATTATCTTTGGCCACTCTTTCCGAACAACTAGAGAGGAAATTTTAAAAACCATGAAATTTCTTTAACAATAATATACCTATATACAAAAACCTCTCTCTGTTTTTATACAGGTATCACAGTTGAGAGATATGGAGAGATATTTGAGACCTGATTTTCAAAATTATGCCAATGAAAGTCCTCCCCATAGTATTGGAAAGCAGTGATGAATGCCCATGGTTGAACTAATTAATATATGTGTTTATATGTGTCAAAAATATTCCAAGGAAACCAAAGGAGTTGAATCTATATCGGATATAGTCTTACCTTCTCTTGCATTGTTAACTGTTCAAATTTGTATGGGGTAATTATATATTGGAGACTCATATGGAATCTTATCAACAAAAAATAGAAATTAATGAACTGAACAACATGGATAAGGAGTCATTTTGACTTGAATTCATGATATGCTATTCATATCAGAGTTGCATCCAGAGTCAAAGTTATACATAGTTTAATTATTCAAAGACAATTTGATATTACATAAGACTAGTGGAAAAGAAAATGGTATTTAGAATCCTTCAAAGACTTGAGTCAAAATCCTTAAACAAAATATCAATTTTTCCCATATAGGAATAATTATTTGATTAAATATGATTCCAGATATTAATGGATTCATTCTAAATTAAATTATTCCTCGAGATTTGGAGGTAGAGTATATTGGATAACAAAGTTGCAAGGTTTGAATTGGTAGAGATTTTTACATAATTTTAGAAGAACTGATGATCAATATGAATAGAAGGTAAAACGAAGTGTCAACTCTCCTAAAGGAGCTATTTTTACATCATCTATATAGATATTCAGGGAGAAAATCATGAGAATTCAAAGGATTGATCTCTAGAATCTTATATTGAATTTTATTTTTGGAAAATATATCCACATTTCCAAGTAAATATCCCACATTCTTAGGCATAAAAAGTTATTGATTGATTGATTGATTACAGATATGACACATGACAGGGTATTATGTGGAAGTCAAAGGTTTCATCAAAGTGGATGGTTCCAAATAAGTTTGAAATTGTTTTATTTTCATTTTATTACCAGTATTTTATTTCTAGATATTAGTAATAACTTATATGGTATTTCTATAAAAAGAGTCATTCAGAATATTGGGGGTTGGCTCAAGCTGAGAGGATGACATTGTAGTAGGAAGGGTCGAGATAAATTTTTGAAAAGTATGAGATATGCTTTGTAATTTATATTGGACTCCTGTAATATGAATATGAGATTCCATCTTCTATGAATCAGGTTCAAGGTTTCTTTTTAAATATAAATTCTATGCAATTCTATTTAATCTAGTCTTAGTTATGGATTCTTGAGAAACAATGTTTTAATTGTGATTTCCCATGCTCAGATTTAGTTTCTCATATTCCATGATTAGATTTCTTTTTATGAACATAGTATTTTATGTCAATGTGTGAACGAGCATTCTGCTCCATATGTTATCAGTAGCTTTGAACCTTATGAATACTTGATCATTCTTGTTTTAGTCCATTATTTCAATTTTATTTATAGCAGTTGATGTTATCAATTTTCTTCTATTTCCTCTATTTTGTAAACCATCTCTTGGACCACTGCACAACAACATACCCAATAAAGTTAATCAATGTTTCCCTTAGCATTAATATGTGTTAGGATTGTCTATTTTGCAGTCACGAAAGAACTTCTAGCACAAACATCTTCTGGCGTCATTTCCAGGGAGAGGAGGAAGGAAGTCATCTTCCCTGGGGTTCTGATATTGAGTAGATCCTCTTATTGATCTGGTGAACAAGAGATGGACACAAGTTTGAACACAAATAATTCACCATGCGACTCCACATTTAGAAGGATCCATTGGAAGAATAATTTCACTGACAATTGAATGAAGAATCCAAATGGAAAGTCGACCAAGTATAAATTTGTTAGTTTATTTTATGATTTTTTTTTCTTATTCACTAGCTCTTTCATGTCTTTCCCATTGCATTTCAAAATAATCAATATTTGTTTTGACTACTCCGATGATCATAAACTTCCATTTACATATCCCTCTTTGGAAGAGGAAAGTATGCATTCTTCCTGCATTATTGATGTTGATCTATTACCTTACACCATTACCGTCAAATCTTGCAATAAACCTGTTGAACCTTACTTTACTTTTAGTTCACTGAATTTCAGTCTAGAATTAGAGAGATAAATTTTAAAACTTCAAGGTTGTCATCTACTCTTCATCCTTTCCCTCCAAAAATTTTTAAAATATTTTCATTTGCTTACTGGATAAGATCATATCACAACATAGAAGAACATGGAATATTTTCATAATTTCATTGGAAATTTTGAAATTATACAAGAGGATTTTGTCATGAGAATATTTTCCAAATCTTTAGCTAGATTTTTTGCTCTCTAGCTTAGGAATTTGAAAGGTCATTCCATTTGTTCATGGAATGAGTTTTATAATACATTTTTGAAATACTGGGGTCAGTTAGAAAATCTTCAATCAATATTTAATTGATTTTGGTGCTTTAAGGAAAGAGAGGATAAAGCTATTGCTAAGTTCAATTGGAATTTTTTAAGTTTTAATCTCAACGTGCCTAAAAGTATTAGACCCTCAGAAAATTACCATGTCATATTATGCATCAGCTCATCAACATCCTAATATAGTCCTCCATGTCAGAGAGAGTAAGTCATCTTCCTTGCATCAAATGTTTCCAGACACCGAAGAGGTTGAAGAAAAACTATGAGCTTGAGGAAAGCTTATAGATCAAAGAATAGATGTAGATTTGGATGCACAGAAATCCGAAGGACATTGACAACAAAAATCAAATCTGGGAATTTTTTGCTTCAATATGCTAACGCATCACTTTTTTATTTTTATTCTTCCTTGTGTTTTGAAATCAATCAATCATATTTTTATTTTATTAAAGATGATAATTCTCTTGAGAAATAATTTGCAGAGCCTTGATGATATTTTTTTCCCATAAAAATTTGCTTCTCCTCAGTATTTTGTTCTTAATATTAAAAACCAGCTGTCATTCTTGACTTATGATGACTTTCACGATTTTATTTTCTCAAATTTTTGTCAAGGATTTTATTTTCATGCAGAGAATGAAGTTGAGGACGTTAGTATTGATCATGTGCATGAAGAAGCATTCAAGCAAAAACAATATCTTCTTGCACATGATGTTCCTTCTTTTGATATTAATGCAAGTAATTTGTATCCATTTCTTTCTCATGAATACCTTGATATTTCAAATGTTGCTCAAATAGTTTCTATTGAGGAAAATCATCAAAATGTTCAAGGTGATGTGACTACCCTTAATTATTCCATGGAATATTATGTCTATGATAAGTATGAAAATGAGCATGCAGATCTGATTCTTTTTTAGCAGATAGAAACTATTATTCAAGAAACCTCTTTTGACTTTCATTATCATGAGGCTTCTATTTGTCTTAATGATATTGAGATTTCACATGAGATTGGAATAGAGCATGATAAATAGGTTCCTAATCTTGTGCGTGTTCAAATTTTACCTGTTTATGATAAATTTGAAAATGTACTTACTGTAGAAGATCATGAAGACAAGTTTCATTTTCGTCATGCTATCAGTTTCCAATAGTAGGGATCAAGTTCCCATTAAATCTTGATCATACCTACTATGTTTCAAGAAATCAATTGCTTGAAACATTCTTTCGGAAATTTGTATATATTTGAGTAAGGAATTTCCAGTTGGTTAAAGTAGGAGTAGTGTGGATAACTAAGCTCATATTCAAGCATTTTCTTTAGTTTTCACAATGCAATCGGATTGTTGTATAAGGATTGTTTTCAGTTTGCAGAGTAGTTTGAATTTCAACATTCAGCGAGCAGTGTGTTTTTAGGTTTTCAAATAAATTGCAGAGTTTTGGGATGAAAGAATCCATAATCCCAATAGGAGAAGGAACTTTTTTTGCATGTTCTTGGATCCTGAAAAGTAGCAATCCATCCCTATATAGAGCTAGATATTGGTACAAGAGTCTACCCCCATAAAAAAATTACATTTTGGCAACACGCATGCAAAGAGGGACCCCAATTTTCTCTTCCAAAATGTTCACAATTTTTTTCTCCAAATTTATGTGTTTTCTAGTTGGTCTAGTGAGTCTCTTCATGTTAAATCCTCAACTTGGTAAATATTTATGATTATCCTCACTTTTCTCTACCATATGTCTATTTTCTATGAGTCATGGTCAAATTCTACATTTTCTGTCCTCAAATATTAGTCTCTACAATTATGTTCGAAACACCAAATTTCCCTTGCCTTAAAATACTAAGCCTTATATTAAAAAAATATACAAAAAATTATAAAATTATTTTGGAGAAAGTCTATCAATATGTTAGGAGCAAAGATTGTGTATGTTATTTTGTGCTCAACACGTCAATAGTCTTTCCACATGCCCATTTATATGTGTTGTCGAGTTACACAGGACAGGGTGAATGGTTATTGTCATTGATGTCAAACTTGTAACACTTAATGAAATGGGGTTTCATGATATGCTTATGGATTGCACTCACATGCAGATCATGGTTATATTAATTTTAAAACAACCAAACATTAATATACATTCACCAAGGTTTTATATTCTTTAAGCAATGTTTTATTTCTAACTCTTGTGAGCACTACAACTCAATCATTGGTGGAGGTCATCTCACTTGTAAATTGTTTAATGTTTTAATGTTGTCTCAATCATTGGTGGAGGTAACATAACTTATCTTGCTTAACCTTTTCTATAGCTCACCATTTTCAGCTTGCTTAACCATTGTCGGAGCTCACCATTGTCAGAGCTCTTCACTTGCTAAGCGTTTCCAAGTCATGTGATGGTCTTTTAGTCAAATTGAAAAATGCTAATGTTGAGGAGGATTCCATAAGCTTTTCCAAGTCATGTGATGATATTTTAGTCAAATAAAAAATTCTAATGTTGAGGAGGACTCCAATATGTTTAATAGAGTTTGAAGTTATGGAGAAAAAGCCAAAAATTAGATATAATTTTTTTTTCTAGAAAACGCCTCATTAGCATTAACAAATTGGTTTTTACAATTAGCATTGATGAAGCATTGACAAATTGGTTTTTACAGAAAACATGTCATTAGCATTGATGAATTGGGTTTTACAGTTAGCATTGATGAATTGTTTTTTTTTTTATAGAAAACACCATGAATTGGGTTATACAGTTTGAATGGTTATTATAACCAAAATATTTTCTAAACTTTTAAAAAGGAGGTATGCGTAGTGGAAAAATGAAGGAATCATTTATAAACTGATGAAATTGCAAGTAAAAAGGGTGTGAGGAATGCGTAGTGAAAAAATGCAGGAGTTTTGTCAAGATTCATCTGAAATGGAAAATATATATAGTGGTGAATTATAAAGATCAAATTATTAGATTTGTAAGTGTTTGTACAGGGAACAAAACACTGATATGTTTTTTAAAATGGATAGTTTTGTAATACAATGAGATCATTATATATATTAAAATGAAGTTTATTTATATTATTATTTAACAAGGTTTATAACAGAATAAATATGGACAGATTGAGTTGATCAGTTTTTGGTTTTGACTGAGTATTAATAGAATTGCTTTAATAGATTTGGTTTTGGTATTGGAATAGTTTTGTCAGAGTATTAACAAACAAGTTTGGTTTGGTATTGGAAAAGTATTGATAGAGTTGCATTAACTATTTTGACAAAGACGGGATTGATTATTACAGGTTTATTTTGAGATTGGCAGTTTTAATTTATTCTACATGGAGGAAGGGAGGAGCTAGGGAGACTAACAATCTCTTTACAATTTGATGCTTGTAATCAGATAGTAGAAGCTATATTTTAGTAGGATATGAAAAAAAGAGGCAATTTCTTGAGGTAGTAACCTCATCTAAGTTAATGCTTAGATAAAATATGATGTAACTGAAGTTTCCTGCTTATTTTACATCCATAAGAATAAGAGGTTTTTTCCTTTATGGGATTCCTCATGAGTTTTTTGTGTCTCTGTCCATTTCATGTGATTGACTGTTATAAAATAATCAATTGGTTTAAATTTGCATAAAAGAAGTCATTTTTTAAGGAAACATTGTTAAAAAATTGTATACATCTGATTCACCCCCCCCCCTCTCAGCTTCCTAACTTGATTAACAATATGAAGGATGCAAGTTCTTTTCATGTTATGTATTTGGGATATTTCAACAATGAAAAATAAAACACCGACTCATACAGCCTTTGAAGTAAACACTACAATCATATACAAACTATTTGAATCCTATATTGAAGTATTAAATATCAGTTCAATATCCAAGTGTCCAAGGAAAAGTATATCAAAACCAAGTATTATTTTAGACATAATTTCTTGTAGTTTCCTGTTTTAGTCATTGTAGTTGGGCACAAATTATGAGGAGATGTAAGTGAATCTACCAAAACCAAGATAGGTTTTTTCCAAGAATGGGTGCATTAAGAAAAACCTCCCTCATGTTTGCAACAAGTATCGTGGTTTGGAATATTTGAATGGATCTTTACAACCTATTTTTCTAGGTTTAAATAGTAAATGATTTCTGGTTTTGGTCATTATCTTCGAGAGCTCTCTCTGAACAACTGGAGAAGATTTTTTTAAAACAAGGAGAGGTTTTTGTCAATAATAAACCTATATACAAAAACCTATCTATATGTTTACACATATATCATGGATTGAGATCTATGGAGGGATATTTGAGACCCATTTTTCATATTTACACCAATGAAATTCCTCCCCATAGTATTGGAAAGTGCTGGTGAATGCCCAAGGGTGAATTGATTGACATATGTGTTTAAAGGTGTCAAAAATATTCCCATAAAAGAAAAGGATTCACATTTATATGAGATAGAATATTACCTTATATTGCATTGTTACTTGTTCAAATTTGTGTCGGGCAATTATATCTTGGAGCTTCATATGGTCTCTTATAAACAAAAACCATAAACTAATGAACTGACAAGCATAGATAAGAAATTGTTTTGAGTTGAATCCATGATATGCTATTCATATTCATGGTTTCATCCAAAGCCAAAGTTATACATATTTTAAGTTTTCAAAGGCTATTTGATATTATATAAGATTGGTAGAAAATAAAATGGTATTCAAAATCCTCCAAAGACTTGAGTCAAAATCCTTGATAAAAATATCAAGTTATCCCAGATAAGAATAATTATTTGATTAAATATCATTCCATATCTCAATGGATTCATTCTAAATTAAAGTACACCTTGAGATTTGGAGGAAGAGTATATTTGATAACAAAGTTGCAAGCTTTCAATTGGCAGAGCTTTTTACATAATTTTAGGATAACCAATGACCAATATGAATAGCTAGTGAAATGAAGTGTTGACTCTCCCAAAAGATTTATTTTTACACCATCTATCCATAATTTTAGGCAGAAAATGATGAGGATTCAAAGGATCGATCTCTAGAATCTTATCTTGAATTTTATTTTTGGAAAATAGATCCACATTTCCAAGTCAACATCCCACATTATTAGGCACAAAATCAGTATTGATTGATTGATTACATATATGACAGGTTATGGGGTATTATGTGGCAGTTAAAGGTTTCATTGAAGTGGAGAGTTCCATATTAGGTTGAAATGTATTTAATTTCAGTTTATTGGTAGGATTTGATTTCTTTAAACTAGTAATAACTTGTCTGGTATTTCTATAAAAAGAATCATTCAGAATGTAATGGGAATTGGTTCTAGCTGAGAGGATGAGAGTGTTGTAGGAAGGGTCGAGAGAAATTCTATAAAAGTATGATATATGTGCTATAATTTATATTGGACTCGTATAATATGAATATGATATTTCATCTTCTATGAGGCAGGCTCTAGCTTTCCTTTTAAATTTGAATTCTATGCAATTACGTTTAAACTGGTCTTCTTTATGGATTCGTGAGCAACAATGTTTTTGTTTTGATTTTCCATGCTCATATTTAGCATTTCAAATTCCATGATTAGAATTTTTTTCTAAAAATATTTTTTTATGTCAATGTGTGAATGAGAATTATTCTCCATATGTTATCAATAGCTTTGAACCTAAGGCATCTTTGATCATTCTTTTTTTATTCCAATTATTCAATGTTATTTGTAGCAGTTAATGTTATCAGTTGTCTTATAATTTCTCTATTTTGTAAATCGACTCTTGTCCCATTTCACAACCACATACCATATCAAATCAATCAACATTGTCATGATAATTAATATGTTTTAGTCTTGTCTCTCTAGCAGTCAGGAGACAACTTCTAGTACAAACATGTGTTCTTCCTTTGTCTTCATTTCTTAGTATCCCCGAGATCTAAAAAACAACATCTTACATTTCGATATTTCATTGAGAATCTAGATTACAATATTAAAACTACATTGTAATACTCGGGGGGGGAATGTGTCAAAGGCCAGACATATTTTTCCATGTTTGTTTGATTTCATAGCATTACAATGAGTTGTAGTCCTTATTGCAGATAATTGTTTGCACTGCAGCATTGGGTAATTTCCTTTTGTGTCACACTGTAAACATTTACGCAATGATTTTTTTCACTACTAGACATGGTACACTGAGATAGGGTGTACCGATGATGTACAATACTAGAATCAACTCCATCCTTCAAAGTTGAAAAAAATTGCTAGCATCTACAACGTTAGTCTTTTCTCTTTCCTCTTGCTCTTTCTTCATGATTTGCTACGGATGAGAGAAATTCTTTTATTAAGAAAAAATACAATGGGACCAGGGAAGATATGAAACAATCCCTCTCATTATTTGGTTTATTCATTATTGTCTATATGAAATAAAGATGGTGCGCTTTGAAACTAGGGACAAGGAAATCTGCCACTGGTGTTTGAATTAAAAGTGTATTTTATGTTGTTTAATGTTCATTTGAAATAGTATGAAATATCTTCACTTCCTCACTCCTCATCACTCTAACCATAAAAGGGTGATAAAGGGAAAGTGATCCTTCTCCTCCTTACCTAAATTTTCGAAGGGTAAGGAAGGGCTAGTGTAATTAAAATAGGGAAGAGAGTGACAACATGGAAAGTCCTCCCAAGAGTCTAAGGGAGTGTCTTCTCTACTCATTTCAATGGAGCAAGTGTCGGATAGGTTCAATTCTCCTCAACTACTCCTCCTTATCCATGTTCTCCTTCCCCTCCTTACCAATATTTCTTAAGTGTAAGGAAGGGCCAACGTAATTAGAATATGAGTAAAAAGGGAGTCCTCCCAATATTCGAAGGGAGTTCACATTTTACTCATTCAAATAAAAAAAAATGTGGATTCCATCCAGTTCTCCTCAAATATTCCTCCCAAAATTACCAAAGTGAGAGAAAAATTCCAATTCCTCACTCAAATACCAAGTCTAGTTTGAGAAAGGTTCGATACTCCTTCTTCATTTCCTCACTCCTCATCACTCTAACCATAAAAAGGTGATAAATAACTAGTGATCCTTCTCCTCCTTACCTAAATTTCATAAGTGTCAGGAATGGTTGGTGTAATTAAAATAAGGGATAAAGGGCCAACGATCAAACTCCTCCCAATATTCTAAGGGAGTTCTCATGCTACTCATTCTAATGGAACAAATTTCAGATAGGTCCAATGCTCCTCAACTGTTCCTCTAAAAATTAATAGACCAAGAGAAAATACTAGTTACTCACTCAAATACCAAGTCTAGTTTGAGAATGGGCCCATGCTCCTTCTTCACTTCCTCACTTCTAATCACTCTAACCATAAAAGGGAGATAAAGGGTTGCTTCTCCTTCTCCTCCTCACAAAATTTTTAGAAGTGTGAGGAAGGGACAACATAATTAGAATATGATTAGGAAAGGCCAATGTTGTGAGTCTTCCCAATATTCTAAGGGAGTTCCCGTGCTACTCATTCAAATGAAAAAAATGTGGATGTAATCCAATGCTCCCCAACTCTTCCTCCCAAAATTACCAAATCAAGAGAAAAGGCTAATCCCTCACTCAACTACCAATCCTAGTTTTAGAAAGGGCCTATTCTCCTTCTTCACTTTATCACTCCTCATCACTCTAACCATAAAAGGGTGATAAACTATAAGTTATCCTTCACCTCCTTACAAAAATATCATAAGTGTGAGGAAGGTCCATTGTAATTAGAATAGGGGTAGAAAGGTATAATGTTGTAAGTCCTCCCAAGATTCTAAGGGAGTGCCTCTACTACTCATTTGAATGGAACAAGTGTTAGATACATCCAGTGCTCCTTGAATATTCCTTGACTCTTCCTCCCAATTTACAAGACCTAGAGAAAAGTCCAATTCCTCACTCAATAGGTCTAAGTATAGTTTGAGAAAGGGCTCGTGATCCTTCTTCACTTCCTCACTCCTCATCACTCTAACCATAAAAGGGTGAGAATGGGCTAGTTCTCCTTCTCCTTCGCATTATAACCCCAACACCGTGATGCAGAACTTTCATTCAAATTCCCATGCTACTTATTCTAATGGAACAATGGTGGGAAAGGACTAGTGCTCTCTACAAACTTAGAGAACTACAAAGACTGTACAACCAATATTAAATACAAAAATATAAAATTTGAAACATTAAAATAATTTAACAATGAGACCATAAATCCTCACTACTATGGAAGCGTAATAAATTATAGGATTAAAATATTTATTACATGTTAATTTTAATTAAATAGTCTGATGGTAATTAACAAGCATGTTGGTTTATTTTACTATCCCGACATTAACATGTTGATTCTGACATTATCGGGCTAATTCCTACATTGTTGATATTCAAATTGAAAGTCGAGAATGTAAAACATATCATCACAAAACAATACTAGTATGTCCACGTCGATGTCAGGACACGACAGCAAAAACAAATGACACTTTCAACTTACCGATCCCTAAGTCATCACGTAGGAATTCAGTAGTCGACATGATCAAATAAAATGTGGTAATAACACCTTCTATATATCGATCCTGACATAGACACATTAGACCTTAAAATAAGTAAATGAAGCCATAGCTTCACAATATGACTTGGATCCCTTCGTCAGCATCACCTTGATGTCAAAAGTATGGTCATCAACATAAACACAGAGTAATGATGCACTAGAGATTCAACAATTTAGGTAAAGACTTAAATGATTTCGTCTACACCAGTCTTCACATGGATTATCTCTCCAAACATAGAATCCTATTTGCAATCTAGAATCTTAAAATCAAACACACGAGAGATGATGTTGTCAGCTAGTTACTTGGATTGGATTGTGGGGTGACAATGCCCTGGTGTTTCATCTGTTGTGTCATTCTGCAATAATATGGTATTTCATATTCACAACAAATTAATATCCAATCCATCTGATCCATTTGATCCCTCATTCGTTATTCCCGCCTACACGTGTAAATGTAAACATGAAAATCCTAACTGAGTCGCCAAATCCCCAGCTCATCATTTCATGTCCAATCCATGACATGCAGATGATCATCTCAATATCATCATATGT
>LPNX011092203.1:0-111109 GCA_001517045.1 Pseudotsuga menziesii | reverse complement strand
ATATATATATGTATGTATATATATATATGTATGTATGTATATATGTATATATATGTATGTATGTATATATGTATATATATGTATATATGTATATATATACATATATATATAGATACATATATATATGTATGTAGATATATATATGTATATATATATATGTGTGTGTGTGTGTGTGTGTGTGTGTGTGTGTGTGTGTGTGTGTGTAGATATAATCTATATATCTATATCTATATATAGATATAGATATATATCGGCACATACCCCTCTTTTCCATGCAGGTCTATCCATCCAGTGGTCAATGCAGGTCTGTCACCCTATGATAGTACAATTGCTTCAATCGATCAAGGACTGATCATGCATGGGAAAACACAGGAAATACAAATGAGCTACTATGTCAATCTTGAAAAAATATACTAGTTTATCTTCACAACATATTTACAGCCAAGTCATTCCATTCATTTGATCCCTCATTCATCATTTCCCCACTTACACATATAATTCCAAAGGATTTGTCATCATGAAAATCCTAGCTCAATATAAGAATCATCTACTCATCATTTCAAGTCTAATCCATGACATGCAAATGACCATATCATTATCACGACTGCATCTATATGTGGACACCTACCATGGCCGCAATTCATTACTTTGATCACCACACTGATCATCATCTCACACCTTACCCCTTGGTTGTCATGGAGATAGTCCCACTAGGCCCTCATGTTTTTCCCTTGTTGTTATTTGAGATGTCCTCACCCCATAATTCTGTTGTTGGTTGCTTCCATGTAGAACAACCCATTGATCACTCCTAGCGACTACTAGCATTGAATGAACATTACAAGGACTAAATTGTGTCTTGATATTGAGATCCCATGTTGAATGAACATTGCACAAAATCAATATGTTAATTTGGTGAAAGAGGCATTTTATGTGCTATCCACATCTCATTTTATCATGCCCCTTTCTTCTAGTGCAACATTTTATGGAGGGATAAGAAAGCGATCATTTGCCAACCTAGACAAGCTTGCTGAAACAATTCATGTTGGCATTCTTTCTTCGTCTTCATTTCTTAGTCTCCCTGATACTTGGAAAATTCCTCTTATGCTTCAATCATTCATTGAGCATTCAGATAACAATATTCTGACTGCATTGTAATTATCAAGGGAAAAGGTGTTGAAGAGTAGGCCTCTTTTTCCATGTCATTTCATTTCACAACATTACAATGTGATGTAGTCCTTATTGCAAATGAAATTTCCTTTGGTGTCAAACTAGAAACAATTACTCACTAATGTTGTTTAGTATGAGAAAGGGTACACTAAGAGAAGGTGACCGATGTTGTTCAATACTAGATTTCACTGCATCCTTCAAAGTTGAAAAGAAATGGTAGGAACTTCAATGTTAGTGCTTTCTCTTTCCTCTAACCTATTTCTTAACAGTATACTAAGAATCAAATAAAAATTATTTTTGATAAAAAACACAATGGGACCAGGGAAGAGATGAATAAATGCCCCTGATGTATTTCATGTATTCACTATTATATATATGCAATAAAGATGGTGTTCCTTGAAACTAAGGCCAAGGTGGTTTTCGAGTAGTGTTTGAATTAAAAGTATAGTTTATGTTGTTCACTGTTCATTTGAAATAGTATGAAATTTCTTCACTTCCTCACTCATCATCACTCTAACCATAAAAGGGTGATAATGTCCTAGTGCTCCTTCTCCTCCTTACCCAAATTTTAGAAGCGTGAGGAAGGACCAACATGATTAGAATAGGGGTATAAATGGCTATTGTTGTGAGTCCTTCAATGAGTCTAAGAGAATTTGTGTGCTACTCATTTGAATAAAAATTATTAGATAGGTTCAACGATCCTCAACTCTTTCTCTCAAAATTACCAGAGCAAGAGAAAAGGCTAGTTCCTCACTCAAACACCAAGTATATTTTGAGAAAGATCCCATACCCTTTCTTCAGTACCTCTCTCCTTATCACTCTAACCATACAAGGATGATAGAGGGCCAATTCTCCTTTTCCTCCTTAACAAAATTTCAGAAGTGTGAGGAAGGGTCAGTGTAGTTATAATAGCAGGAGAAAGGGCCAATGCTGCTAATCCTCACAAGAGTCTAAGGGAGTTCTTGTGCTACTCAATCGAATGGAACAAGTGTGTATAGGTCCAATGCTCCTTAACTCTTCCTCCTAAAATTACTAGAGCATGAAAAAATGTCAGTTATTCACTCCAACACCAATTCTAGTTTTAAAAATGACCCATACTCCTTCCTCGCTTCCCCACTCCCCATCACTCTAACCACAAAAGGATGATAAAGGTCCAGTGCTCCTTCTCCTCCTTACCCAAATTTTAGAAGTGTCAGTAAGGGCTACTATAATTAGAATTGGGGTAGAAAGGACAAATTTTGTGAGTCCTCCCAAGAGTCTAAGGGAGTTCCCAAGTTAATCATTCGAATGGAACAAGTGTCAAATAGGTCCAATTCTCCTCGAATCATCCTCCCAAATTACCAGAGCGAGAAAAAAAGATAGTTCCTCAATCAAAGGGGTCCATGTCTTGTTTGAGAAAGTGTCCATGATCCTTCTTCACTTTCCACTCCTCATCACTCTAACCATAAAAGGGTGAGAATTCACTAGTTCTCCTTATCCTCCTTACACAAATTTTAGATGTGTGAGTGTTGGAGACATTTACCCACCATGCACACTTAATTTGGTCAATTTGATCTTGATAAACAACTATCCAAAGTTTTATTGACTTAATTGGCATCAGAGGAGCACTATATGTCATCAGCATGAGCACACCCACACCTACCTTCAGTCAAGGAGGCCAACTAAGCCTTCTCCTTCATTTGGGGAGGCTAACTAGAGCACTCTGGGGGTGATCTGAGTGTCATAAATGCACCTAATTGCTAAGTTATGGTTACAGTCAGTTAAGCTGAGTGGTGAAGGTGCCTCCATTCATTATATTTATTAATATTTAATGAACTGGAGTCAACAATGGCGCCTCCAACCACCTCTGATGGCTAGTTTGATTTCAGTTAACCTCATCGAGGTTCATTGGAGTTAATGATGCACTACCACTTGTTGGTTGGCATGCAGTGACATGTGTTTTAGCTACTTTCATTTAGACTCAGTCATCCATTGCACTTCAGCCTCAACTAGGACCCAGTTGAGTCAATCAGAACTTGATCAGTTGGTTAACTAGTGTATTTTACTGTGGCTTATAGTCAGTTAAGCTACACCCACTCATTCAATTCGAATGACCTCCTCAGGAATTCAAATTGTCTTGGAATTCATGCATCTTGCATGACCATTGTATTGTATTATTCATTATTCATTGATTATACAAAGATGCTACTCCTATTTCAGCACCATTATGCCATTTTCATGCTTAATTGTCTAAAATATTTTGTGAGACTGTGTTTTAGTCCCTAGATTACTATGAAAGATTAATATGGTATCAGATCTCATGGTGAGATGAAGCTCAAATCTCTCAAAAACATGGTTTTTGACAGATCTTGCATGAAAAATTGAGCAAAAGCTCAAAATTCCAGCATTGCACTAGAAGCCAAGGCTTACCACTTAATACCCCAAGTAAAGAAATTGTTGATCAAGCTTGCTTGATCAATTATGCTGGGTGTGATGAAATCCTAAAATGTGCAGCCTGTCTAACCTTATGGTGCCCCTTTTGTTGTGATTTGTAGTTTTTAACAGGTGAAAGCATTCACTCCAGCTGTTTGAGATGGCTTCTTCCATAGAACTCTTGATTCCATTCAATTTCCATTCATGGAAAGGAGATATGGAGATCTGGCTATGTGCCAGAGGACTCTACTGGATCACTATGGACACTGAAGAAGAGCCTACTCATGTGATAGAAAAATCCATATTCTTGAACAAGAAAGATGAAGCATTTAGATTCTTGTGCCTCTCTATTTTCCAGGATCTTCTTTTCCATCTCTCGAGATTGAATACTCCAAAGAAAATTTGGGACAAATTGGACACCCTGTATGGAAAACAAGATGATTTGAGAGTTTACCAGCTTTAAAACTAGTTGATATCTCTCCAGCCTTCCAATTGCGAGACCTTAAATGATTTTTTCACAAAGTTCAAGCATATTGTCTTACTGTTGAAGCAATGTAAGGTGGAGAAGGAGGATGATTAGTGCATCCTCACCATTCTCTCCAAACTTGGAGCTGATTATTCGATGTTTGTCTCCACATTCCATGTAGGGAATCTCATAACCCCTAGATGGACGATGCCTTCTCTCAATGCCTTCATTGAGTCCTTAACAAGTGAACATGATAATCTTGTCGATATGGGGATCATCAAATCCTCCCATTATCAAGACCTCTATGTCTTGGGGCCCAAATATATGAAGGGTAAAGGAAAGTAGTAGAAGAACCCAAAAACCAAATTCGAAGCTCCTAATCCTGAAGTTGAAAACTAGCAACATGAAGAGCCTTCCGGCTCGAAGAGGAATAAAAGCAAAGGGCATAATGGAAAGGAAAAAGTCAAGTGTTGATACAGTGGGAAGGGATTCCACCTTGAACATTCCTACATGAAAAAAAACTTAATGAATTTACTTCTCTTCTTCATAAAAATCACATCAATCTTCTGAAAAGCTTTCGGATGAGAGATCAGCAAGATAGGGAACCACAACATGAAAGAGGTCATGCTCTCATGGCAAGCACTTTGAAGTCCAAAGAACTCTTGATAAATTCTGGAGCTTTGAATCACATGATGGCTGAAAGAGACTCTTTCTCATCTTTGGATACCAGTAAATCCATCCCCATCCACATGGGAGATGACTCAACAATCATATCCAAAGGACAAGGTACTGTAGATCTTGAGCATGGTTATTTTTCCAATGTTCTGTATGTACCATCTCTTGCATCAAACCTACTAAGTGTTTATCAAATGAAACCTATAGGAGTGCCCAAGCGAGTCTCCTTTATCCCGGATGATGTATAGATCAGAGAAATTGTATCTAGAAAACTTGTAGCAAAAGGCCTTGCAAACCATCATGCAAAATCCTACGAGTTCTCCCATTTTGTGGCGGATGCAAAGCCCACCGCATTACTGACTCATGGAAATAAAGTTAGTATAATTGTGGCATGAGAGGTTCAGCAATATGAAATTCAAATACTTGAAGCAATTACAGAATAATTCTAGGGTTGAATTCCTCCCAGTCATCAAAGCTGCCACTAGAATTTGCAAGGGTTGTGTTGTTGGAAAGCACCCTGAGCATAAGTTCGATCGGGGGAAGGCAAGCCAAGCATCATGCATCTTGGGATTGATACATTCTGATATCAATGGTCCCATGCCTATAACATCCATGAATGGATCAAGGTATGTTCTGACTTTCATTGATGACTTTTCCAGATACACATGGGTCTTTTTTATCAAAAACAAGTCGAAAGTCTTGGAAAATTCACTGAATTGAAGGCCTTGATTGAGAATGCGTCTGGAAAAAAGATCAATATTTTGAGATATTATAATGGAAGGGAGTATGTCATTAATGATTTACTGCATATATGTTCCCAAATTGGTATTCATATCCATCATTCAGTCCCCTACACTCTCCAGCAAAACGGTGTAGCAGAGAGGAAGAATCGGTCTCTGAAGGAGATGACCACCTATATATTGGAATCAAAGAAGTTGTCTGAAAATTTGTGCACTGAAGCCATGCATGCTGCCACATATATTCAGAATATATTTCCACACTCATCTATGAAATGGAATACCCCTTTTGAAGCATATTTCGGACACAAGCCGGATGTGTCGAATCTAAAAGTGTTTGGGTCCACTGCATGGGCCCAAATTCCACTTGATATAAGGAGAGATTTGAAACCGCAAAGCATAAAATGTTTGTTTATCAGATATCCTAATTAATATAAGTTTTTCAATCTTATATATATCAAAACAAAACATATCATCATTGAAATGAGTGTCATGTTCGATGAGCCTCTTCAGGAGGTAGAACTAGTGAAGGAGAAAACTGTTGAATTCCTTTCTATTCTACTGAATATTTGGATGATGTAATCGGGGGTGATGAACCTGATTTGGATCCTCTTATTTATGATATTAGTGTAAAGAAAACATAATTTTCTGAATCAGAACCTGAATTACAAAATCATCTCCCAACTAGGGCCCGACAGACACTCTCCTCCGCAGGTGATGACATTGGAAATCCGGATGATCCAAGGAGGACCCGATCTGATTTCCAAAGAGCAGGTTTTGCACTCTATTGTCCTAGTTATTTTCTGTATGAATATTGTTATTTGATGATAATTTCAGACCCAAAGTATTACTACCATACTTGAAAGGATCTGAGATGGCGAGTTGCCATGGATGAAGAGATGAATTCTCTTCAGAAAAACACTACTTGGGAGCTAGTTTCTCTTCCTCCGCGGAGGAAATTGGTTCAATGCAAGTGGGTGTTTCAGAATAAGGTTATTGATGATGGAAGAACCTAAAAATATAAGGCAAGTCTGGTAGCAAAAGGTTTCTCCTAGGTCCAATATGTGGACTACCATGAGACTTTTGCACCGGTTGCAAAAATGGACTCCATCTGCCTAGTTTTGGCAATTTCTGCATCTAAGAACTGGGAAGTGCATCATATGGATGTTAAATATGCCTTTATGCATGGAGCTATTCATGAGGAGATATACATGAATCATCCTGAGGGCTACATTTTTTATCCATCTTTGATTTGCAAACTAAAAAAGTCAGTATACGGGTTAAAACAGGCCCCAAGATACTGGTATTCCAAGATGGATGCCTTCCTTCTCTTGCAAAACTTCCAAAGGTGTAGATCAGATCCAAATGTGTATATAAAGAAGTATGATGGTAACTTGATTATTATTATTTTATATGTTGATGACTTACTGATCACAGGCAGCATAGTTTGTTCTATTTCAGTCATCAAAACTGCTCTCCACAATGCATTTGAAATGAGCGACTTGGGGCTCTTAAAGCGATTTTTGGGGCTCAAAAATTAAGCAAAATTTTGAATGGTAACTTAGTCCAAATACATATCAGACCTGTTACTCAATTTTAACATGGATGAATGTAAGGCTGCTTCATTTCCTTTCCTTTTAGGGATCAACCTTGAAGAAGGAAAAAGCACACCTCCCATGGACTACACTATTTATCGACAGCTGATCGGTAGCTTGTTGTACTTGAATCATTCTCATCCTGATATATGCTATGCCATGAATTTTGTTTCAAGATCATGTAGAATCCCCATGATATTCATTGGAAGGCATCCAAGAGGGTCCTCCAGTATATTCAGGGAACCAGGACCTACAACATTCACTATGCTGCAGACTCCGAGCTAGAGCTGGTTGGTTACATAAATTCTGATTTGGCGGGTGCTTCTATTGATTGGAATTCTAATTCTAGATATGTCTTCATGTTTGGTGGTGGCCCCATTTTCTGGTCTAGAAAAAAGTAGGCCTCCATAGCATTGTCTTTAGTAGAGGTCGAGTACCGAGGAGCGGTGAATGCTTGCATCCAATATGTTTGGTTGCAAGGAATTATTTCAGAGTTTGATGTTGGTAGTACTTTGTCCACTATCCTCTTTTGTGACAATAAAAGTGCTATTAATATATCCACAAATCCAGTTACTCGGTAGAGGACCAAGCATGTAGAGATACACATGCACTATATCAGGGAATTAGTGCATGACAGGACCATCATTCTGCAATATTTCCCGACTGATGAGAATATTGCATACATGTTCACCAATATATTTTCATAAAAGAATTTCAATTACCTATGTTCACTATTGGGGGTGAGTTCATTAGGTTGATTAGACTACTTTCAGTGTTCAGCTTGAGGAGGGGGGTTTCCCACTGGGTTTTCCCTCTTTTCCTCACTTAGATTTATTTTTTAGCATTGTTTGAGTTACATTATTGTACAGGTTGACCTATGGACTTATTTTTCAGGGCCNGCTTAAGGGGGGGTGTTGGAGACATTTACCCACCATGCACACTTAATTTGGTCAATTTGGCCTTGTTAAACCACTATCCTAAGTTTTATTGACTTAATTAGAATTAGAGGATAACTATATGACATCAGCATGAGCACACCCATGCCTACCTTCAATCAAGGAGGCCAACTAAGCCTTCTACTTCATTTGGGAAGGCTAACTAGAGCACTCCGGAGGTGATCTGAGTGTCATAAATGCACCTAATTGCTAACGGGTGGTTACAATCTATTAAGATGAGTGGTGAAGGCACCTCCATTCATTATATTGATTATTTTGTTAATATTTAATGAATTGGAGTCAACAGTGGCATCTCCAACCACCTCTGATGGTTAGTTTGACTTCAGTTAACCTCATCGGGGTTCATTGCAGTTAATGAAGCGCTACCACTTGTTGGTTGGCATACAGTGACATGTGTCTGAGCTACTTTCAGTTAGACTCAGTCATCCATTGCACTCCGACCTCAGTTAGGACTCAGTTGAGTCAATCAAGACTTGATCAATTGGTTAACTAGTGTGTTTTACTATGGTTTACATTCAGTTAAGCTACACCCACTCACTCAATTCGAATGACCTCCTTGGGAATTTGAATTGTCTTGGAATTCATGCACCTTGCATGACCATTGTATTGTATTATTCATTATTCATTGATTATACAAAGATTCTACGCCTATTGTAGCACCATTATGCCATTTTCATGCTTAATTGTCTAAAATCTTCTGTGAGACTATGTTTTAGCACCTAGATTACTGTGACAGATTAATAGGAAGGGCCAGCATAATTAGAACATGGTGAGAAATGGACAATGTTTCCATTCCTCCTACAAAAAGGCTAAGGGAGTTCCCATGCTACTCATTCGAATGGAACGATTGTGGGATAGATCTAGCTCTCATTGACTCAACTCTTCCTCCTAAAATAACTAGAGCGAGAGAAAAGAGGAGTTACTCACTCAAAGACAAAGGCTTTGAGAAATAGGCCATGCTCCTTCTCCTCCTATGTCATAAAATTACTCACTGGTTGGGAAATCGGTCACTCCAAATATTCTTCTCCCAATTGATATAGCCAAAAAAGGGTGAGAAAGGGATATTTCTCCCTCGCCTCCTTGCTCGGTTTTCAAAATTGGGATAAACGACTAGTGTAAATAGAATAGGGTGAGAAATGGAAAATCTCTCTAATATTTCTACTCACTCTAATGGAACAAGTGTGGTGTTGTTCCTACAATAACCTATCATCTAATTTTACATTACCTTAACTTAGAAAAAATACAGGGTCCACCTTTACAAGTCCTGGAAAATTATTTTGTAGTGTAAACAACCCATGACATGTAACTGTACACATTGCACTTCTAGCACAATGATGCAAACTATGGGATGTGAAGTCAGAAAATGATAATCATTTTAAATAACCATAGGAAAACAACACGTTGAATATTATCAAATGCACAGTAGTGAAATTGAATTTTAATGTCATATATTACCATGGATAATTCCCTAAACCACCCCATGGACATATCTGTGATGCCCATTATAAAATGTGCCACATAATTTCATCGTGGTACAAAGAATTTTTGGGTGCATAGTTTATAGAGAAAGAGTAAGGGATACTTTCTCACTCAAGGGCCATTTCTCTTATGTTCCTCTCAAAAAATAGCTAGTTATTATGTTCTTCCAAAATTTGAGTAAAGTCTAAGAAAGGGCCAATGCTCCTTCTCTTCTATTGGTTTTGGAGCATGATATTCCTGATTCAAAGATGCTATTATTAAACCATGTTTGTACCCCATTTTTAATGTACACCCATCCCAGTAGGGGGGTGAGAAGAATGGGGACCAATGGGCACCTGGTGGGGCTTTGGGGGCAGTGCCCCTGAAGGAAATTTTTTGGATGTTTGTTGTACAACATTTTATGGCCCCTTGGTATTGGGTGACTCGTGCTATTTTTGTATAGAGATTCCCTTATAAAAGGAAATCATTGTAATATGGATATGTATTGTATTGTAAAATTTTGAAAATGATATATGGGAATGTGTGAGAGAAACTAAGAGAGTGAAGAGGAAGTGTTGTGGGTGTGTTGTAGGTTGTATCCCTTCATTTTTCTAGGTGATATAATAATAAAAGGTTTGAAAATTTCTATGTGGGAATAACCCATCTTGGGTGACCCATGTTATATTGATGTCTCTCTTGTAATGTGTTTATATGTTTAATATTTTCATATTGTTTTTTTGGTGACTAAGGGAATCGAAAACTAGGGACTAGGTCGGTACTCGCATGACACATGGTCCAGTGATCCATTCTCTCTACCACTATACCCTTAGGTTCATCACAACCTCTCACAATCATGGGACACGGGTAAGCATGTGATTTGAACTCGTGACCTCCTTTACAAGATGTGACTTCATAACAAGTGAATCTCCAAGGACCCACACTCATGTGGGAAATATTTGAATCTTGTTTATTATTATTACTCCACGATCCTGTTTTCTAACATCTTCCTCTAAGAAATTATGTAATCCAGAGAAAGGTCCAGCACTCCTTCATCACTCAAATTACAAAAGTGTTAGCAAGGACACATGCTTCTTATCCTCCTCTTATTGTGAATGAAATAAGTATGAGAAAGGATCCCCCTCTATCTTGAAGTTACTAACATGGAACATCTAATACAACAAAATCTACACTAATTCAATAGAATTTGGACTAAAAAGTTCACAAATAACATTATTGTTTAATAATGAATAAATCTCAAATCCCATAAATATGTCTTAACCATATTTAAAATCCAATTTATACTGGGAATAAGTCCAAATTTGATGAAATCTACATAAACATGGATTTAAATCAATCTAGACCGTGGGAAAGGGAAACTGTGCCTTTTGGACATGGTGCTCACCCAAATAAGAAAATTCCAATAAAGCAACATACTGGGCTTGCTAGTAATGCATATGTTCGAGGAAAAAATGCCCAATTATTAATAAATTTGTTCGCTAATAGTTTAAAGAAAGGAGATTGATGTCATTATGGATAGAACTATAACTAAGGGATACAACCTGAAACGCCCGTGCCCATTTTGTTAAAACAAGACTAATTGAAGTCCTGATTTATTTGGAGAATTAAGACCATAATTTTAAAACAAGCTCTTTAATTTAAGCACAAATTCCTAAATTATGTTTTATAAATTCCAAAAGAATTTGAATCGTGCACTAATATGAACTTTGAATTTAAATTATATTGAACTATTCTAGATTTTGGAACCAAGCGCTCAACCCTAAAGGAATTATTCCCCAACGAGCATAATAATCAATGAAACAATTGTCAATAAGATATATGACTTAGAGGGATATAGCATAGAGAATATGCATGATGGATAAATGACCCCGACCAATCCATTGTCCTTAAACTACCTTTCTATGTGGTGCATTCTAATTGATAATGGCAAAGAAAATGAAACTTTGAAACCACTTTCTTGAGCCATAACCTCCTAGGCCTACAAACATCATATTTCACCCATTACCATGATAATAAATAGGTACGAATATATGGTGTATAGAGGAAGAAGAGGTGGAACCCAAATGAGCCAACTAGACACAAAGACATGTTAGGTAGGTCGGGATTATGTTAGCTGATATCATACAAAAAAGTAGTCATTGCATTCCTTCCATATGGTGGATTTAAAGTTTCAATCCCATAAGGTGGAAAACATTCAAAATCATTCCACCCTAAAACACTTGAAAACCTAAGTATAGTGAAACCTATGCATGGAACATCGCAAAAAATAGCATAGACACTCAAGTACAGAAGACCAACTACTCATCGATGTTCTAAACCATCGGGTAACTCTACAATTTTACCAATCTATACTTAAATTTTATCATAAATTTTTTTGTGTTTTACCATGTTAAGTCGTAATAATATCCAATGGCATCATTGTCAATAGTCAAACCTTCAAAACCCAAAAGCTCCTGTGATGATCTCCTATATGACCATAAAGTTGATGTTTTAGAAAGGACTATGTCATCTTGTGATTTCAACCTTCCCTTCACACACTTTGTCCCCTAGTGTGTATCCCATTATTCAGCCAATAAAATTAGTATTACCCAGCCATTCATCCCCTTTATACATAATATCATAGTCAAAAAAATTTGTTTCACAGACCTCCCAGTGCTTCCATTCTAAGATGATGAAACATTACAAAAAAATAAGTAGAGATTAGTAAGAAGAGTATGAAAGCAATGAAAAAGCTCGCGATTCGAGAAAATAGAGGTGAGAAAACATTGTTAAAATGGATGATCATAGAGAGAATGAACTCCAAATGGAAATATTTGAGCCAAAATTCCCCACACCCAAAACACCTAATGATTGGAATTAAGAAGAATATAAAGTGGACTTGGACAATTCAAACCCTAAGACAGAGTTAACTTTTTCAGACAGTTCAATGAATTATTATGCAAAGATGTCCTGCAAACCTTGCCTAGTGATAAGAAAATGAGACTAGCATTGAAAATTACGCTGGATATGATAAAAAAAGAAAAGGTAACCACTAAGGATAAACATATCACCATCAAAAAGTTGGAAAGTAAAATTGTTGCATTAGGGTTTAACCCGGCTGATACCACTCATTCCAGTCCTTCCTATGACAGAAAGTCATGGAAATTGTTGCACTGAAGCAGAGGATGCATGTCCCTGATATAGATCATGTCTAGACCCATACAATAATTTATTTACAGAATGAGAAAGATAACATTAATGAGGACATGCTACGTTACAAACCTTAGATGGAGGTATTTATGATGAAGGTGAATAATCTAGAGTTAAATATTTTGGTAATGAAGTTGAAAAAAAAACATCCTTATCAGCTCAAACAATCCCTCATCTAGTTCAACTCAATAAAGTCAAAAAGATATTCAAAAGAGGTTTCCGCAGACCAAGCAGAGCATGCTCCAACATACCAAACCATTGAATACATTGAGGAAGATGCTCTTCCAGAGAAGTCAATGGAGGGAAGTAAATTCATGGACCTTGAGATAGTTGTAAAATAAAAGGAATCTGTTATTGATGACATCGAAAATGAGACAGATGATCTAAAAGATCAAATTTACATATTAAAGCTAGAATTGGTGGGGAAAGGCCCCATGAAAAGAGAAAAGGAAATAGTGTGGTAGAAAATAGAAGAAGAAGAGCGTTTTGAATTTATACAATAAGAAATAGGGCTGTCCACCACTACTAATACTAGAATAAATATGACCTAAACATAACTTGGGTTTAAACCAAAGATTGTAGAAAATGTAATCAAGTACTCAAACAACATAAATAAGAGACAGTTGAAACACATGGGGGTCACCAATAGAACATGCGTAATCAATGAATCTAACATTGTGCTTAGCAAAATATCCTTGATGATTAGGGACTTAAACATGATAAAAAGGTATGGCATCAGATATTTCATTTTCCAAAGGTTTATTTAAAGATGAAATTGTTAGAGGTATGCCCCACCTGTGGGAGAGAAATGGAGACTTGTGCAACAAACCATACTATTAGGAAAGGATAAATCAAATGAAAATTGAAAAAGAAAAGTTTGATGTTTTATATGACAATTTAAAAGGAATGTCACACCAAATTAATAGCATTGATATCAATGTATGCTCAATAATGTCTTTTGTTTCCTTCATCTATGTTCATTGTTGAAATAGTGATTGATGTTATCTGTTGTTGTCTAAATAACTGAATGTATTGAATCCATTTCCAAGCATCTATCAATTCCGATTCGCATTATATGTAATTTCGATTCCAATAAGGTGATAACAAAAAGGGTCTTAATGAACAGAGCATTGATAAGGTAAAAGTATGTTATCCAAAATTGTCTTCTTCAAAGGATTTTCAAAGATGAAATATCAAAGGGGATGCCTCACTTATGGGATGGACATGGAGACTTGTGTAAATGGGTATATTATCAAGAATTGATAAATAATAAGATAAATGGGGAAATTTATAGGTGTTATAGGATAACTTAAAAGGAGTTGTTATTTATCAAGACTTAACTCATGAATTGGAACAATGGACCATCTTGTAGCTCAGCTTCAAAAATCCAACGACTCTTTTCTTGTTAAAATTTCACTAATACTGAGTTGAAAACAAATAATGTCTTGCTCTACTATTCGTGGGTGTGTTTATGGATATTTTTAATAATGATGCACATTAAATGGAAATTTTGATGTTGCATCATATACTATATCAAAATCAATCCAATGGAAACTGTTTATAATTTATCCAAAAAAGATTAAAAAAGGATGAGAAGATAATCTAACTTTATTGGTTGAGGAATAAAACCAAATTATGCATTTCCTTGTTAGATTAAAGAATAATGAAATTTGTTATAGGTAACGTTATAGAATCTCCATATAGGGAATAATAACTTGGTGAAATAAATAAAGCACATTGCCAACTTATCTAAAATGTTGTCATGCTTTGAATGGATTACATACACATCTCATTAGCATGGGTTTACCATGAGGTTCAGGGAGGGATTACGCAACAATTATCTTGAAAATATCCATCGACTCCATGACATGACACTTTGTTCTCTTGAAATATCCTATTTTCCCCTATTTGTCTATTTTTCACAAACTAGGCATGAATCCCTCATATTCCCTCATTTTTTTGACTCCGTGATTTTTAAAATTTTTAGTTTTTTTATTTATTTTGTTAACTGGTTGGTACCATTTTCATTGGTTGGTTGGTTCCATTTAATTCATTGGCTAGTTTATCCAATTCCCGGTAGCATTTCCTACCACGATTTTGACTAAATCAGACAAAAAAAAATCTGATCACAAAGAACAATGTTTAAACTTGCTTAGTATCGGTATTGCTTTGTGGGTATTTAAGAGAACCAAATCAATTTATTTATTCACAACATAAATATAAACAACACAAAGTTTTTGGGTGGATTCAAGTAAAAAACGTGCAGGGTATGACATTTCGATTCCTTCTTCTTTCAATTAAATGCTTTTTTTTCTTTTTCAATGATTGATTTTGCAAGATTTTCTTTATCCATACCAATATCTAGTTGTAAGTTGTTATTGAAATAATATTTTAACAAGGTTGTGATTGGTAAAACAGGAAGTTGATTTCAGTAACTAGTTGTAATTGTAAGTAGTTATTTAAACAATATTTTAGGGAGGTTGTGATTGACAAATGATTATGTTGATTTTACATTTGTGGCATTGGAATTGATTTTCATGAAAATAATTAGTTCAGCTTATATTGTGGCAATTAATCATTGCAAAATTGAAAATTTTAGTATTATTGGGACTGCGTGGGATAGAGTTTATGTTTTATATATATATAACTATTGTGTATTAGGGGTTATGAGTAGTATTCAAATTTGAACATGTACCGAACCTTCCAAATGGTTCTATCCTCTAAGTTAAAGCGTCCCTTCAAACGAAAATTAAAATCCTATTTTTACCAGTACAATTAAGAAGGGAATATTTATATAATTGTTTAAAAGGAAGGGAAGCTTTAAGTTGGTCCTCAATATCAATTTCAATTTATGAAACCTTGGATGGCGGGTAATTAGGATTAGAGAGTAGGAATTCATTCTTCTCATTTCAAATTTCCTTTAGAGTGTCCTATCTCATTCCAAACTAATGAAATATTAAGTCTTGCATTCCTTTAACATCCTATAAATAATCTCCATACACAAATGTAATGTATGGAAAAGTATTGGAAACAAACTAAAATATGGGATTTTACATAGACCATTTTACTTAGAATTAGTTGTTGAGGACATTAATCAAACTATGGAGAACCAAGTGAAATTTATATTTCATATTTGATAAGTGAAGGAAGGGGTCAATTTGTAACAAAATTCATATGCTTCTTTCAAATAAAATATGGACTAACTCAATCTATGTGTGATGGAGTGAGATGTTTTATAATAGAGATGGATCAATCTTTGATGAAGTTAGTTGTATTTAGATTTGATGGGGCATCTTCTATGAGAGTTAACCGTGAAGGTTTATCTTATAATATATGTCATGATTCTCCTTATTTATTACATATCCATTGCATCTCTCATAGAGAGGCATTTTCCATGAGGGGTATCATGAAGGTTTTATCTTATAATATATGTCAAGATGATCCTTACTTATTAGATATCCATTGCATAGCTCATGGAGAAGCATTAGCAACAAATTATGCTTCATCTCAAAATACATGGTGAGTTGAAAGAGTGAATGGAACCATTTCAAATAACTATCTTAGAAGTTTTACAAATCCATTAAATTAGGTGGATTCTAAAGGAAATACCATTGAAAGACTCGTCAAACTCATTCCCATTTGCAATTTTGCAGCCATTTGGTTGCAAATCGGATCATTGAGTTAAATAAGTTGAGTTGTTATTAAGTTATGGGAGGCTCATGTTGAATTACCTCTATTAGCAATACTTTGTATGTTACAATTAACATACTCTATAAAAAATTTATGGGAGGCATATTTGGGGTAGGTGCAAGGAATGTATCCTTTTATTTAATTAGAGAACAATGAGGAACCCTTGAGTTTATAGATAGAATATGTATGGTACATTTACATCCAATGAGGCTTGAACATTTACCAAATATACAAAGATCAAGGAAACTAGATTATTGCATTTTTTACAAAAATGTTTTGTCATGGAGGTGGATTGGATCTCTATATAGGAGTTTCATAGAGATTCCTATATTAAATGATTCTAATTTTTCACTCCTCGAAATTATTATTAAACAAATGGTGGTGACTCTAAAATAAACAAATGGATAAAATGTTGATACAAAAAGTTTGGTGTTGGGGACTCAACTATTGTGGATACTACTAAATGTTTTGGTTTAAGATTGTAAAAATTTGGAAGGGAAATATTTGTTATTTGTTAAATTTGCAACATCATGAGTCATTCTCCAATACAATATTCTACACTGGTATTAGGAATTGTGTGTCAAGATAGTGCCTTAGGGAGCCTGAGTTGGACACAGGAAAATTGGAGTAGATTCTTGAGTTATACTCAAGAATGACTAAGCCTTATGTGTAAAGGTTAAGCCTCAAGTTTTGAGGTAAGTTCTTTGTATATCAAACTGATGATGTTATAGAGTATTTATTGTCAAGGCTAAGGGCTTGTGTGTCAATAAAAATCCTCATGTGATGATATGGCATATCTTGTGTTGAGGTAATGATTTTCATGTTGAAGAATGATTGGTTTGCGGTGTACTACTAACCATGGTCTCAGAATCTAAGAGATGGATGAGCTATTAAGTATCCTCTAGAAACTAGCCACCTATAAAGTGAATTACTTTAGAATATGACCACTTGGAACAATAGTAGAACAACATGATCATATAATTGGAAAAATCTACATAGTATAACTGATGTGATAAAGAAATTAAAGTTGGAATGTGTGGACCATGTAGATAAGACAAGAGATAAAGATACAATGTAATGAGATTACAGAAAAGTCAAATTTCTCATATCAGTTATGATAAATACTTCAGTTAATTTAATAAGGGAGAACTCAAATTGTTAATTTCAATGATATTAACAAGGAAGACTTCAATTAATTAAAGAAGAACTCGAATTGATTACTTTAGTGATGGTATTAAGAAATAATTTAATGAAAAGAGATAACTAAGTGTTAAATAAGGAATATATAGTTCACTAAGTGTTTTGCATGACGACACTTAAGTTAAACTAAAAGACGCCACTTAAGTTATAATGTTTGCATGATGACACTTGAGTTAGCATATTAACTAAGTAGTGTAGCATCAAGTTCATCCTTAAGTCATAAGAGAAAATATTTATGCCAATAATGAATAGTATTGTTCAATCGTTATGCAAGACTTTAATGAGATCGAGGAGAAGTGTGAATTGAGGGCTATTGTATGCATGTGTGCAGAAATTGCAAATTGGTTTAGTGTAGAAACTATAGATTTATTGTGTGTTGGGAATACAACATACCTATACAAACCAAAGCTACTGACATAAGAGTGATACACGATTGATAGAAATCCAAAATAGACCAAACAAGCCTAATAGTTTAGGGAAATTAATTGTGTCACTTTTTTTAGCGGATAAAAGAAAACAAAAAGAAAAGTGAGGAAGAGAAAAAAATACCCCCCTTCTCCACATTTTCTTGTCTTTGATTAATAAATTCCATCAAATTTCCCTAAGTAAATGATTCATCAATCTCAACACTGCATTTTTTGCATTTTTTATTTCCTTCTCCTTAGAATTTCATTCTTTAAAGTGAATATGAACTCTACAAGAGGCTTGCTCATCTGTAAATGATGTTTATGGAATGCCACATAGACCAACTTAATTCCTATCAGGGGAATATATATTCATTAATTCCTCTTACTTATTAATAATCATACTTTCTTTAAATCTAACCATACTAAATTCTTTAAAGCTAACCATACTTTCTTTGTGAAGTATTATTCAACTAACAGATGTTTTATGCTCTTTTCATTATGATATGTTAATAAATTAGTCAATGATTGACTTGTTTACTCTTTCAAGTATGAAAATTATATAAGACATCTACCATACGTTTACTATCATGTCCTCACATATTCCATTAACAAGTTCTCTATCGATTTTATGAGTAAACATAAAAATAATGAAGAATCAACCCTTAGTGTGATAAAGATCATAAAAACTCTAGAAGAGCCATCAAGGAAGATATCAAAGAGTCTCTAAATATGGAAAAATAAACAGATACAAATACCTAATTAAAAGAAGAAGAAAAATTCACAACTAATGAATAAAAAAAAAGTAAAACCTTTACACTATCCTAAGGTAGCCCTCGAAAAATTCTTGAGGGAGATTTTAACTAGTAAAACTATAGGTAGTAATAGGATTTGTTTTGAATATTTGAGTGCATATATTAAAAAATTATATGGGTCATTAGATGTCACTAATAATATTCAAACACTCCTTACGATGAAATAATTTCTCAAATTAAAATATTCTATTGATTTAAGGGTTAAGAACATTGGAAATGGAAAAGATAAGGATATTGAAGGTCTTAACAATTGATAAGTCGGCCAACATTCATAAAATCCATAAGATATTTAATCTTCAATTCAAGCAAGGTTTTTCTAATCCTTGGACTCAAAGCCTCATTATTCCTATCTTTAAAAGTGGTGAAAAATAACCCCTCTAATTATTCGACCATTATGATTAAGTTACCCCTCTCTTAGCCAAGCTTTGCAACATCATTCTAGAAAAGAAAAAATAGTGTCTGGCTAGAAAGTGAAGGTAGTACTAAGAGGGATAACTAGGTTTGATAGTATCTGAAAGACATCGCTCTACCATGGACCACCACATTACATTTACTATTGTCATTTTGGAGGAGTAGTAAATCCAAAGTCTTTTACAGTTTTGTGTACATTAGAACAAATTTCCATACGACGAATAGAAATAACTTGGATTGGAAGATATTAAAAGGTTCCTTCCGAGTTGAGAGTTTCTATAATAAGGTTGTTCGATATTTTCATTGCAAAGTTGAAGGGCACGAAGGGGTGTTCAAAACAATTGCAAAATTAAAGTTACTATTGAGAAAGGTTCCCCCCTTTCCCCTTCCCTTTTTGACATATTAATACATCAATAAGATACTATGAAATATTAATACATGAATAAGATACTATTAAACATGTTTAGCATAATCGAGGTGAGTTGGCACAACCCTAGCTGGTATAGTCATCATCCTCCTTCTTTGTGTTGAACATATCTTACATGTGGCAAGGTTCAGAAGCAATTAAGAATTCTCAAGTCCAAAACTTATGTAGTCCAATTAAGTTTAGTAATACCAATCTTATGTATCACAATGACAATAATGAGGAGGTGTCTTCCTACAAGTATTTCATAATTGATATTAATAATCACAAGATCAACTAGGGCTATATTAACATTGTTAATTTAAGGATTAATGGGGGGTGGAAAGCTTATTTTTTTCTTGAAAAAAATTGTACTCAACATTTAAAACCTTGTGAGGTGGGATCATTAAAAACATTATCACTTCTAAGTTACTTTAAAGGGAAAACATGGGATAGGAAATAATTATAGGTTGAAAGGAAATTAATATATTACTATTAAAGGAGGTCATTAACCCTAATCTTGAAGATGAAAATATATCTTTGTTTTAACTATTTGAAGAAAAAAATTAATATACATAAGAAAAGAACGAAATCTCATGAGATCCATATCGAAAAGAAAATATTGAGTTTATGCAATGGAGTATATGTATTCAAAATTGTTATTCATATTTTTTCTTCTTTTAGAAGACATATACAACTATTGATTAAGATGTTACTAGTGGAGAGGGGTGTATTGACATCTATGATCAATGAGATGGTAGATTAAAACCTGCATGCTTGGGGATGAGAATAGAGTGATCAAGGGAGAATAATGTATACTTTTGAAAGTAGAATAGTAGATAATACGGATAAAGGGTAAAAAAATAACAATTTTTTTTGTGACAAGAATCTTGAGAGGAGAATGTTTGAGTGAGAAGTTTTGTGGAATGTGAAGTTAGATAAAAATGGTAGAATAAGTGGAGATGAAATTGTTTATATTATATACTTGAACATTATAAGAATGGGTTAATATGTATCATATCTAGAAGGTGTTTAACCTAGAGCACATGAAGAAGCATGTGCATTGAGGGTGTGCATAGTAGACATTTTAGACATAATATTATAGTAGTGGATAATTTATTAGATGTGAATTTACTTAAGAATGCTGATATAAGATATGTTGAAAAAAATAAGATACTATATGATGAGTTTATTAAAAAAAAATTACATTATTTTTTCAAGAATGCCTTGTGCAAAGATCCTACATCAAATGGAAATGAAGTTCAATTAACATTGCATTTACAATATGACATAGAAAAATTAAATAAACAATGTTAATAGTTAGAAATGAACATAGAAGAATTCTTTTAGATGAATGTTTTAACCAATACCTTAATATTTTGAGGAAAGATTACAATGCCCTCAATGTTTCTACTCATCATCAGTAAGGAAGCATAAGAAACATCATCCCATGATACTCTAGTATAAACCATGATGATTGTTGTTAAATTACATATTCATAATGAACATAATTTTTTTTTATCATAAACTTAAAACCACAACAATAGTCACAATATGAACCATTAAGAGTTAATTATACATGTGCCAAAATTGTGTATATATAAATACAAATTTATCCAAATGTATGTTTTTTACAAAATGGCATGTTGTACCCAATGTATGTAAGAGCACATATGGCCCAAACATGGAATATGGATGCTCATTCCCTAGACATAAAAATAAATGTGGTGCCCAAATTGCCACAATATGGTTGAGACACACAATCAGTCACTCATTGACCCCCACTACCCTCACCTCTTCTAGGTGAATCTCCAAATATAATCTTCCTCCTCTTTGAGATGGAGAAAGTTTGAATCTTATTCCATATAGGAGCAGTACTTCTCTCTAGAGACTATAAAAGAAAAAACTTTGGCATAAGTGTTTTTGGTATATTCTATTAAACAACACACTTATAAAATAGAAATAGAATTCAATATTGCGAAAAATCACTATAAATTAGACAAGAAGGCATGAGGGAATTTACATCCTCCATGAGCATAACCTCTCCACAATGCCTCCCTGTAACAATTACCGGGACTAATTATTGAAAAACAATAGTAAAACCTAAAATCAACACCATTCATGTTGGATAATAATTTCATCAATTAAATGGTTTAACCATGAATATACCAGGAATTAGTGGACAAGGACTAGGAGTTAGAGAACTCAACTAAATAGGATGATATGAGGAAACATTGAGGTATGTAGTACATGTAGTAGTAAAATTGTAGATGCATCCACTATATATGTAACTACAATAGATACAATAATATTTTCTACAATATTGGTCAAACAATGGAGGAAATGGGAGGTACAACTAGGTGGATTGGTGTAGAGTGAATGTGTGCAACCACAATGTGTAGATAAAATGGTGGGGTTTAGTAGAAAAAACCCCCATGGGATATATAACTAAAGGAATAATTTTTTTTGCGGGGGGGAGGAATGACAATTGTGAGGGAATGGTATTGAAGGATTGTACGTAACCTATATTATGGGAGGAATGGCACAGTATATGGACATGAAGGAAAAGGTGGAGGTGGTTAACTATACATAAATGGTGCAACCTAAATACAAATTTTGTATATGTTATATTAATACAAATACACGAAATATAGCTAAAATAAGTTAACAACTAAAATAAGAAATTAAAAAGTAGATTTAACTTTACACATGATACATGTGATGGAAACGATGTGTACACACTAGGTGGTGATGGATGTATTGTGTTAGATGTGGCTTGTGGAAACAAAACAATTATATCACTAAAAATTCCATGCTAGTAGTAGAAATTACATTTTATATTTAATACTCATATAACTAGAAATATTAATAATTTATTGTTTCTCAAGGTTGAACAATACCTGTCTATCGGGAAAACCTAGTATACATGTTGCCACAATATATGCATCAATCAAGGAAACTATCATTAATGCATATACAAGTAATGGAGGTATTATGTGGTGTAATATCACAACGTATCAACTATAAATAAAAAATAATTAGATATAGAAAATAATCACACACACACACACACACACACACACACACACACATATATATATATTCAATAAACTTGTACAAAGAGATGATTGTATCCTAACCTCCTCCATGAAACTATCATATGAATTATCTTTGATTGTCCCATAAAAACTCTTTCCACATATTGAGCATTGGTGATGATGATATGAACTAAGACTGTGTGATCTATGCTACATAACCTCTATTGAATGGATGTAATTCCTAACCCATCCACCACCATCGCGCAAATATCTTTCATGGTGAAATAGTGCAATGCATGTGGAATGTTGTAATTATCTACAAGTCAAAGTGGGAATGGATGCTTTGTCCTAGAAAATGATATCTAAAATGGGAGATACATGGAAACAAGGTTACAAATCCTCCTATGAGGGTGTTTCTCTTTTAATGGGTCTTCCCAAGTATTTTCTCAATCTTGTGTAGACCCACGACCCACCCCTTGGAAATCACCAATGACAAATTAGTTGGCATAGTGACTTAAAACAAACTCAAGCCCGAATTTTATACCAAAATACAATGGAACCTTGTTATTATTGTAGCAACATTTGTTAGATTCCATGAACCATTTATCAATCAAGTGGTCTATAAAAGGTTGGAAGGTGCATTAGTCTAATAAAATGTTACTCTTTTTCATTAGAGGGTGTGTTCAAGTTATATGGTTAATAAACAAGGAAAACAAATCTTGTTTTGAAATATTAATATCTATGATATAATTTCTATATAATATTGTCCAATAATAGTCAAACATCATATCCATCTAATTGAAAAAATATATAATTGGACTCAAACATCAATAATGTAAACAATAATTTTCTCTAATGGCATATCCAGTGAAAGGCATGAGGGCTCTGTGGCATTTCTTAACTCTTGTATTAGGATTAGTAATGATTAAAACTCGGTATTAATTCCATCAATTTCATTTGTAGTTTCTAAGTTAGGTTTTGGTATATCTTCATTAAGTGATGGTGGGTTCAAATTTTCTTCATATGAAAGCTCCATGGTATGTGAATATGTTGCATTTAAAAATTGATATAGTATAATTTTATTGATTTGTTATAAATTAAAAAATTAGAGAAATATAAATAATTGAAATTTTAAATGAGCTTACCTAGAACCAATATCCCATGAAAGAGTTCCTTTTGGACACTTGTAAATCACTTCTATTCCAATATCTATTCAAAATTATCCTCCAATATCTCTTTGGTCATTGACGAACACGCTGCATAGATTTACATTGAAAAAACTTTGGGATAGTTATTTATTTATTTTTGGATACAAGAACACGTGCATGATTAGGACCATGCATGCATGTGTGTTTTTTAGTGTGCATTCATTTGTATCCATGCCTTCCTGATCTATAAAGTTGTGGTGTTAGTTTGGGGTTGTCGTACTGGTACTAAAAGGAACATGTGTAGATTTTAAGAATGTGAACACATTCCTACATGAGCATGTTTTTGAAAATCCCATTGCTACTTGTTCTTTCATCAATAGCATGTGAAAACCTTCATCTAAAAATGGAGCATATACACATATTTACGTAATGATGGATTAGGTATAGGTACAAACACATAACTATGTGTTAACTCCAAGATTCCCCTTTCTCCTATAGTTCTATATGCAAATATTACTTGATTATCTTTACCATGTATGCAATGTTCACAAAATAAAAAAGTACTCTATAATCAAACATTTCTTCAACTCTACCTTTACCATATAATTCTTGACACTCGTTCTCTCCAATATGCTCCATCATTTTATTCCATAGCATTGGCTTTTCTCCAAAAATAGTATGGGTTTTGTCTTCTCATTTCCACCTCAAGAAAATTAGAATGGCTACACCCATTGGTGATATTGCTTCCAAAAAACTTGTAGAGAATTCCATTCCAATATTCCCTCATTGAAGTCACTTATGCTTAAACCATTTTGTATGTTTTTTCCAAACATTATATGTAAGCCTACATCACTCATATTACTAATGGATATCAAGTTTCTATCCAACTTTGGAATGTGAAAAACCCTAGTGAGAGTTTTAATCCTTCCATTCTTGAGAATAAATTTAATTATTGCATTCTCTATGATTATAGCTATTAATTCATCTGTTTATAAAACATCACCTCCATTATACTTCTCATATTTGCAAAACCACTCTTTGTGAGGAATCAGATGAAAAAAATGAATTGAGTTAATTATCCAAACATCATGATATGAATGGGTAATTGTAAAATGCAAGTACATATCCCCTCCTCATTTCAAGAAGGTATTCATCTCCGTGAAGGGGATCCATTGAATCCCTTTCCCTTTTCAACATTTTGAGATCTAAATCCTTGTTATAATTCCCAACTTAACCACATTTCCAACATTTCCTCCAGGATTTTCCTAGAGATTTAGATCTACCTTTAGATTTAGATCTAACCTTCAAAGACTTATTTTTATTTATGTTTTGGGGACAACCTCTCATAGAAAATGCATCTTTGATATGACTATCCATGGTTTTCTTCATCATTTCCTTTGATAACAAATATGCCACTATATCCTCAAACATTAATGTAGTTTTAGTAGCACTACCAAATGATACAACTAAATTATCCAAAGAGTTTAGAAAATAACATAACAAGGTAATACACTTATCTTTCCCCTCCATAGTAATATCAAAAGAGACATTTTGGATTACAATAGTATTGAATACATTTGCATGATATGTCACTAAGTCTCCATCATCTATCCTAATATGATATAGATTCTTTCAAAGAAAAATTTTGTTCATAATTTGAATGTGAGTGTTACTACAAATTCCTTAACTTATCCCATATCTTCTTTATGTTGTCTTCTCCAAAGACATTCAACAACATTAGATGTGATAGGAAAAGTTGAGTTGTACTTCTCTCCTTTATATCCATCTCATCATATTCATCTTGCAACATATTACGAGGTTTTGTACCTAGATCCACAACAACCCATTGTTCTATATCTACAAAAAAATATCTCATCTTCAACTTCCATAGCTAAAAAATTTCAACGTTAAATTTCTCAAACTTGATTTTAGAAGTACTCTCCATTCTCTTTTAACATATGGATCACTACCACAAAGCCTCCACTTAAATTAGGTTTATCGCATACCCAAGATAAAATTTCCCTATCAAATGATTCAAACCCTTATTAACAAAGGTGTCTCCCTAAAGGCAATAATCAAGCTCAGATACTACATGTACATTTTAAACATGTGAAGTGAAACAATGCACATAGACTCTTAAACTAATTGAACTTATAGAAACACCTAGAAACCTTTAACGAAGAAGACTAATGAAACTTACAGAAACGCCTCTATATTTCTCATTATATTCACTTAACCATTAACAATATAACATTTAGGTTCTTCTGCAACATCCGACACCCCGATCTGTTAACTTTTTCAGAAGGGATTAGATTTTCTAAAACCCACATGAAACTAATATAACACATACCCAACAATTAGTTAGGTAAATATCCAATGGGCCCATTACAATCTTGATGATATTAGCTTGGACTTGGATGATTCTATACAAGAGGCATAACTATTATATTTTGTATATTTCACCAAGGCTAGTGACAATATAAGGGAGAGGGGAATTCAATGCCCATATTCTAACCCTAGATTATGCACACATGTATTCAATGAAACTTGGCAAGAGCCTAGATGGCTGTCATTTTCTATTTGAAGCATGACATGATACATCGACTAGCCACAAGGAGGGTAACCATTAATAGAATGTATTTTAGGTACATTTTGATTATAATATTAAAACCACTAAAGTGGTGTGAGAAAGTATAAAGAGGACTATGAGTCCACAGGAGGGGAAGAAAGGGAGATAAGAGGAAAATAATAATATTTTATTGCTATCTACCTTTTATCGTAATTTTTCTCACCTTTATCTATGCCAATAATATGTAACCAAGTTTTCAAATTAATTGTCATAAAGGCATGCAATTCCAATTCATACATTGAATAAATTCCCCTAATTTTATCCATACAAGGAGAATTCAACCATAGTTTATTAAGTATTATTCACTCTTTGATTACACCGATATTTTAATGTTATTATTGCAATTTCCTTTCGAAGATGATACCATACATCTATGATAACTATAACTAAATTTTTTTATTAATGCCATAAAAAATTTAGCAATAATGGATAGCTAAAAATCCATAATCCCCTGCCTCGTATATTACCTTACCTACACCACACCATCATCTGTTACCTTGGCTACACCATAGTATTGGAGATGAAGTGGGTTTCCTTAAAAAAAAAAATGAAGTGTAGAGGGAAATCCCTTTCTAGTTTTGTGCTTGCTAAGATGGAAGTGAAGTTGGATTGTTATGCTGGGGAGAAACTATATTCTTAATCCCCTATCTCATACTTCTAGGTTAAGCTTCTCCACTTAATAAATTTAATAGTAATTCACTCCATTAAAATAAATTATTTTAATGTTAAATTTATTAATCTAATTATATAATAATAAGATATTAATATATGGGAGTGGGATGCACATAAGCTCATTCAGAGTGCAATCAAGGATCCATTCACATCTTCAACATCATGTCATGGCGTTGAGAAAAATTGATATAAAAAAAATAATTGAAATTTTCAGAATGATGGTGATAATATTTGGGTAGAGGGGAGTTCCTAAAAGGTTGCAATTTGCACAACGAGAGGGGACTTAAAAGAAAAAAAATGTCCGATGGATACTTATCATTGTTTGCCTTTTCATTCGCATGTCTCCCCTCCACCGTTTATATGATTTGATGTGTCCCTTGTCTCTTCCTCCGTCCTCCGCGAGTTATTTGTATATTAAAAAATAATCCATAATGACATTCACGTCATAGAAACAAACAAAAAAGAAAATAATAACTAAAAATCATGAAATCTACACATTTGCTATGATGTAGCAAACCATTCAATACTCGTGCAAACCATTAACGATAAGATATGGATCCTCCACGTTATAATTTGGATGTGTGGGTTGGGTTGGGTGCAAAGACATTGAACCTTTTGTTACGTTCATTATTCTATTAGAGTGGTTGGAAAATATACATTAAAATAGTGCCCGTATGATCTTCTTTTATATTTTTTTTTAATGATTGTGATCCTTTGTGTGAGTAGTACATTTTAATGATTAGTTTCCTTAGATTTAGAACAAATAGCGATCAATGTTCAATAAACATCCATTTAAAGTTTTACCCATTTTTCATAAAGATTTTAAGGAAGGAAGGAAGGAAAGGTTGAATAATATAAGTAATTTGCTTTTTAAATATATAATTATAGAAGATAGGATGAGATAATAAATTTAATTAGAAAAATTAATAGTATTATAAATATTTTGAAATTGAGATTTAATGTAAGTATATATAAGTTATTTTAAGTAAAATCAATTTTTATGAGTGCAAGTTAATGATCGTATCTTTTACGTGACAGATACAATAGAACTTGAAAACAAACAACCTTGAACTTAGATGGATACTTTGAGATACCTATGCAATAAATTTTACTTTTATTAAACAATATGAAATGTATGAAATCGAATCACCTTTCTAAATATATAAATTGTATGTATTTAAAGTGTTCATAGCTAACTCAATTTTGATTTTTTCTAGCATTGACATTTTACTTTTTTAGCAAATGATAAGGTATATGTCCTAAATAATGTAATCAGTATACAAAAATTGGTAAACACGTGGATAACAAATAGTACTAGTGCACCGATCTTTTTTCAAAATAAAAATAAAAATTTAAAATATGTTCTTTTAATTATCTGAGTAGACCTCAAAATTAGTACGCCAAGTGTTGGTGCAGCTTTTGAAGGTCTTAATGTAATGATCACATATTTGATTTTTTATAGCATAGTGGTCAATGTCTAGTAGTGCAACATATAATATTTTTTTATGAAATTTTTGAGAAATGATAAAGTTATCGCAGAAACATGTGTAGTTTTCTATAAATATATTTTCATTTAAAATGTCCATCAACTTCAAGCACTCACAAATCAAATTACATGATCCATTATCTTTCTATCATAGCCATTACAAATTCTTTCATCCCACGACATTTTAGAAAATTTCCAATGCATTATTTCACTATGGATCTCATGAAAGTTTATTGTTATTTTATGAATTTTGGTATTCTTCTTTAAGCTAGCTACGATATAAATATACATTTCATCTTGCAGATTGGAGTTAATGACCTCTTATAGTGCCTTAATTTTGTCTTAACCTCAATATCTTTAATTCGCCATAATTTCTCCTTAAATTTAGATCTGATAGTACTTTTAATGATATAATCAACATTCTGTAGAGTGGCATTTGCCTCTATTGTATAATGATTTATCCAGAACTCAACATGTCTTTATTGTGGCCCCTCTTAAGTAACACGTGTATTTGAATAGATTTTGAAGCAATCTTATGAAGACTTTTGTCTTCCATGTTAGTTGTAGTGTGCTTGTATATCAGTTACCTAGTTATAGCCATACTCTCAATGGGGTAGATACAAACTTCTATGATGAGGACATGATAGGTCACGGAGCAGTATAAGCGTTCACCAAATCGCCCCCGACTCGCCGGAATCCGGCAGAGAATATTTTGCTGAAACAACGATTTCGACGTTTTAAATTACAATTTGGGCAATCTGGGTCGTTTTGAAATAGGCTATTTCGTATAGATCAACTAAATCTAATCGCAAAAATTTTTTAATTGAAAAAATAGCACTTTCCGTTAACAATCTAAACCGGTTTCTATACAAAATTCGCTGGCAAAGCAGGGCGTTTTGGTGAACGTTTATCCTACGCGATAGGTCACACTACTTTTACTTTTCAGATTGTGAAATGATTATAGATTTGCTTGATTTTCCTGCATAATTATTTTGAGATGTTGCATCATGTTCAAATTATTGATTCAACAAATATTCAAGAAAGAGACTACATTGTAACCATTATATGTAACTATTCAAGAGAGATATTTGGGAAGAATATTCAATTCAATTTATTTTGTTCTTCGTGACTATTTATACAATCATAAATATAGTTGGGTAGTTGTACCTATTCAGACTAATCATTCGTGTTCTCTTTATATATTTATAATTACAAATATATTGATGTACCCACTTTGTCTAATGCCAATGTCTGATTTCATTTATATGTTGACTTTCACAAGGGCTCAAGATGCCCTCTAACATTTTCACCAGCCTCAAAATATTGCTTCTTCCCAAAACAACTGTGAAACAACATCCTCGGTCTCTACTCTTGTCAATTTATTCTTACTATATATCGAGCATGCATATTGGTCTACATAGGTGACCCAAATGCCAAAGTCGGTAGCATTATAGGAAGATACACATACACAAGGTTCTACCATGGTTTATTCCTCTTTATCCGCCATCTTCGATCCAATAGTTACTTGTGTAGTTAGTGAGACTTCATTTTGGCTCACCTTCTATCCTTGTGTAACACTCATAATGTGAGAATCTTACCTTTGCACTTCATTACCTACCATTCTCTTATTTTTAGATTATTAGGTCATAACCAGAGGAGTACTCTATAATTCATATATCAAGGGGATCAATCATTTCATTTGTCCTTGTGTCATCATTTTTTATTTTAAGCTCTTTCTATGTCTGTCATTTGATGTCTATTTTCTCAATTCCATATTTTTTTGTCAATGTTGTAACACCCCTGGACTAAACCCCTAGTTTGATAACGTATTTATGTAAATGACTACAAGTTCCCAAGTGGTTGAAACCCATTGTATATTTTTTAATTATTAATAAAAACAAAAATTGGTCATGGTTGAGGATGAACAATGAAAAGATATATGACTCATGTATTCTCCAGATAGTGAGGGGGGTGTATACAGCCTACGAGGGCTATGTTATAAACTTATTTCTACCCTAAAGACATCCAAGAATACATTGTGACCTTAAGTGAACCCAAACCTCCTTATTTAACCATAAACCTGACTTAATATTTAAGTGTGAATTAAAGGATGATTAAGTGGGGGATTAGTGGTATTTGGCATGTATTGAATGAGGAATAGGCTTCATGCAAAAGTGAATTTGGGCTTATGGAAGAGAGGGACAGTAGCTAGAAGTCTGTATTACAAAATGCATGGAAGCCCACCGAGCTCAGTATGTCGAATGTGGAACACAGAACACATAGAGTGATTTAGAGTGCAAAACATTTCATTGGAGAGAAGTGAATCCAAGGAATAAAAGAGCATTGAAGAAAGTTAATTGGAACCATTGGTTAGACCATGAAATAATGTCTAGAACCTGAGCAAACTTATCTTGTTAACTACTGTGTAGTGGTCGTTGGGATGCATGGAATCATGAGTTCCCAAACCTGAATTTGCAAGTTAAATTGTTATTGTAACAAGGCCTATTTTTTCCTCATGTTCCTCTAGTGAAATGGAAAATAGTGTCTGCAGTTAACTTAGTGGAATTCTATGGATTAAGAGCAGTGACAATCATCACTATTATGCTAGCAAAAGGGGGATAAGGAAATGAATTACGATGTTTAACATGGAATTGGTAGTGAGCTAATTATCCGAACTATCAATTGAATTGAGAAATATGAGAATCCATGGGACTAGTGAGAAGTATGGTTGGTGAATGCATGAATATCAACTTGAGAGTGGTGTTCTGCTAAGTGATATATGAGAATAATTACCTATGGTTGGGTGGAGCGTGGATACCATGAAGCTAGTTTCCAATCATCTTGAATTCAAGTAAGTGTATAAAACTTATAGCAATTATGAATTGACTATATATCATGTTAGGTGAAAGAACATATTATTTATGTTATTCATGATGAATTCCACTTAATGGGATGATAAATTATTGGATAGACTTAATGTTATGAATGGAAATTGTAAAATGGCTTTTTATGTTGGGATTGCTAGTAATTTAAACAATTAAATGACTATATTCCTTGGTTGGGTATTGTTAGTTGAGTGAATAGGGTTCCAAACGATGTTAATGGGTTTTTGTATGAATGAATTTGTTAATTGTGTGATTCATTCCAATTTTATAGTTGTTTAATGATTGAATAGTTATGGGAAAAATTTGTTTGGGATTGAATTCCTTCATTGAGGGACTGCAGGTTAAAGCAGGATATTTCTTAACTATGACTTGTGAATACATAGTACTTGTAGAAGGTTTTTAAACGTATTTGTAGAAACTGTTTCCTGAATTATATGAAGAATGGTGAATTGTTGTCTGGTCTAACAGTTATTTGTTTATAAATGTTTTAGAATGAATTTTTTTATTGTAACTTTGTTTATCAGCTTCAATGGAATGAGGTTTGAGATTGTAAATCTTGTATGAAATTCCATTAGATATCTTTATGCTGAGAATCTTAATTTTTTACAAGTTATCTGACTCAATGATGGATTACTTAAACAATCCATAAACTTGTTTGAGTTTTGTTTTGTTGAAAGTGTGTAGATGGCATGTTCAACCTACGGAAATGTTTTTCCTTAGTTTTTTTTCCATAAAAATATCATTGTGATCATGTGTAAGTCAGTTAGGAGAACTTAATACATTCCTAAACCTTAAGTTAACCTATTTTATGACATTTCATAACAGAACACGTTTTCCAAGGTGTTTTCCGAAGTTTCCTTTAAGTTCCGACGTGATGGGGTTCCACATCAACATAATTAGGATCACCTTATGGAACTATTCTACGTTTCGACACCCAATTTCTAACTTCCAAGTCAGAGGGTGATTACACCCTTTGTTTACATGAATCCTTGAATTTCTGATGCCAAGGTTCTAAAGCTGATGTTGGTATCAGAAGGATAATTCATATTACTATTGTTCTTCTAGTCCTGACTGTCAAGGTTTGATGTGCCAACATCAAGATCAACATATTAATTGTATTGGTCACTGTATCACTGATGAATTTTGAGGTTATTTCCATGTCGAGATCAACACAACCATTGAGAATAAATTTGTAGCTTGTGCCGACTTCGGATGTCCGATGATGGAATAACCGAGTTCAGAGATCAAAACGTCAGTATCGACAAAGTGTTTTAGTTATGTTTTCATTGGTGTTCTAATTTCAGAATCCCAATGTTGTAAATGTCAAAGTGGCAAAGTAATGTCAGGAAGGTAGAAATAGTGTGTCAGGAATTTTGTTATTTCTTTTTAACACGCCAATTGATTAAATTTAATCTTTTATTAAGAAATTCTAATCTATAATTAAGTAAGCTTCCACTAATTAAGAGATTGGATTAATGCTCTCTAGTTTATTTTTATTTCAAGATGATTGGCGTGTGCATGTGATACCATGTTTAAAAGTGGTATTTTTTATAAGAATGTATGGTAACGTATGGGTGCATTATAGTTTTGTATAACAGCTAAGGTTTCAACACTTAGCTTTTAGGAAATGTTTTGGTTTTACAAGAGTGGTAACTCTTGAGTCTATTTATTTCCATAATAATTCCTTGTATGAAACGTTTTTTATGTGGATAATGTAAATTAAGTTATGCATATGAATATTGATGTCAACTAACAATCATGGATGAATTCAAATTGCTAGTGAAAACTCAATTTTTCAATCCAGTATACTTGTTGGATTCTAGTGTAGTAGGCAAGTGTTGTTGAAAGGATGGTTGAAGAGCCTCCAAACAACTTTACTGAAGAAGTTGGCATCAGTTTTCAAAGAAAAAAATCCAATGGTCATCAATATGATATGGGAACCGTGGAAGTGTTCCAAAATTTGACGGATATTTATATTAGAAATGGGAATACCCTTTAGTGTGTGGAACAACTAAATCAAATAAATCAAACAATGATGTAGAAACTAGTACAGTTACAAAATCAGATGCAACATGTATGTTATGTTTTAAGAATGGGATGAGAAGAATAAATGAATAAGGAAAATTATGATAGACATGAGCATTCCAAAGATAGGAATGTAAAAAAATGGGGTTTTGTTCCCACCATCATTCAATTTAAATTCATCATGGGAATGAAGTGCCTAAAATTCAACAAGATATTCATTCTAGAAGACATCCAAAAAGAAAGGAGGATGGGAATATAGTACAGGTTGAACTAAGGAAAATAAAAACTCCTACCTTTGATGGAGAAAAATCTAGGGAAATTGTAGAGATTCGACCACTAAAATGACAAAATATCTATAGCTACATGATTATTCTAAGAGTCAATAAGCTCAGATTTGCATTTACAATCTTAATGGAAAATCTTACAGGTGGTGGAAGCAATATTACAGGTGCTAGACGCATATAAAGAAAGTTGAAAATCTAGATGATAGGTAAATATCATAGAAAAGGTTTCAAAGGTACTTCAAGAATGAATACCTAGCAAACAAATACTATGACAATAAAATGAAATAAATATTTAAACTAAGAATGGAAATATGAAATGGGAGAACATGAGAAAAGATTCCTGGAACTACTAGGTTATGTGGACTTCATCTAAGATGAAAAGGTTAAGATTAAAGAATTCCTCAATTTTTTACCATCATTATACAAGGATCTAATATCTCATGATGAGCCTCATACCTTTCAAGGATGCATATGAAAGGCTAAATTCATGTATGAGCAAGGTAAGAGTAGGCAGGATTTGCATAAAACATGGAACGGTAAACTAACAGTTAAACATGAATAGACGAAAAAATGGATTTAAAACTATTTATCTTAATCAAGATCAACATTACTTTCAATTATCCCACTTTGAAAGGTGAGCCAAGGGTGAATAAATCTATAGGAAAAAGGAAATCATTACCAATTAAATGTTGGAAATGTGGAAGCAACCACTACCTTAGTAAATGTCATGTGAGTAAAAAAAATGCTAGAACGTATAATGTGCAAGAAGAATATATAGTGGGGGATGTTTCTCAAGGAATTCCATGTATATATGCATCTTTGGATAATCACCAGGTAGAACACCAATATTCAATCAATTAAGTTGAAGGTAAATTAAATTATTTGTCAATTTCAAGTTTGATTGATTATGGAACTTCTTACAACTATACAAATACTAATCTGGTTGAAAGATGCCCATTAGAGAATAGTAAACTTCCTAAGCATAGAATGGTGTAGTTGGCTACTGGAGTGAAAAGGAAGATTACTTCTATGGTTAAAAAATATACATCGGAAATGAATGGGTGCCATACCAAAGAGGACATGGATGTTATTCCTCTAGGCCCGTATGAAATTTTGATTCGAATTGATTGGATAGAATTTCCTCATGCAATTCTTTATTTCCAGAAATAAAGTATGATGTCCGTGGATGAGGATGGTAAAACCGTTCAGGTTAAAGGTATTCCAAGGTTGATTTCGGTAATAAATATCATAGTCATACATATGAAGAAGTATCTTAGAAACAAATTCCAATTGTATGTGATCCATGTTGAGGAGGTACCAATCTATATGGAACTGTGTGTTGAATAAATTTTGGTGTTATAATAATTTCAGGATGTGTTCCAAGATGTACCCAGGTTACCACCAAAGTAAGACATTGAATTTACAATTTATTTGGTTCCTGGAGTTGTGCTACTGTCAAAAGATCCTTACAGAATGATCACCCCACAGTCAAATTCATTGTAAATGCAACTAGAAGAATTGTTATAGAAGGGTTATATGCACCCTAGTATTTCTCCATGGCGAGCACCTTCGCTGTTTGTGAAAAAAGAAGGATGACATGTGTTAGATTTTTGTCATTTAAGAAATAGGATATTAGAATCTTATCTGAGAGAATAACATGCACAAAAATAAACACAAGAGACAAGAGACACAAATAATTTTCCTCGAGGAAACCATAAAGGAGAAAACCCTGCAACTTCCTCAGAGATAGAATGAGCACCAATGGCAGTAGTAAAACCCAAAAAACATAAAGATGATCTCCAACAACTTGTTCTCTCTCTCTCTCTCAGTTGAGAGAGCTTTTCCTCTCTCACTCATGCGCCTCAATGAGTGAGTGTGTGTGTGATAAATAGAGAGTCTCACTCTCTATTTATATTCTTTCATTCACTTAACCTTTAACCTAGTTATGTAGGATCGAGTAACTACAACTAGCGTACCAATGACCCGACTTGACATTAACTCACCAAGGCTGACTTCTTTAGGAGAGTCTAATAACCCAAGTGCCCCACAACTGCAGGGACTTTAACCCTTAATCAATAAGGAGGGTTACCCTCTATGACTTTACATGACTTATTTACATTATTGAATCTCCCGATAGGGACATCAGGGCATGACATGACTCAATTACATTACAGATAGTTCCTGGAATAAACATCGGGGTACAATACATAAAATATACAAGTGGATACATTCTAAAGTTACAAATACATCAACACTCCCTCTTAACTAGGAAGGTATTCTCTCGACACAATTTATCAGCACAGGTCTTCTTCTTTGTATCCACTGGATCATCATCGAGTTCTCGTCATCTTCATATTCAAGTCATATTCATCTTCAAGTCATCTTTATCTTCAAGTAATCTTCATCACTAGATCTGAATCATCACTCGATATGGATCATCACTACTAGATCATCATCACTGGTGTTATCTCAATTCTACTCGTCATAGGAATTTCTACAGAGCCAACCATTTTTCTTTCTGGTTGTAAGCCTAGCCTCCAAGTAGGTCTTCATCTTCTTCAGCACTTATATCTAACCCAGTCAGAAAGGCCTGTCCAACACTTATATTTGACCATGAGAGGAACACATCCACCATCATGTACGAAAATCCCAGCCCTTACATTTGACCATGGGAGGGACCAGCATGCCCCCTATTAGAATGGATCTACCCTTACATCTAACCATGGGAGGGCCTAGCCTACCCCCATGTCAGAATGGCTCTTCCCTTACATATGACCATGGGAGGGCCTAGAATGCCCCCATGTCAGAATGGCTCAGCCCTTACATCTGACCATGGGAGGGTCCAGCCTACCCCCATGTCGGAATGGCTCTACCCTTACATCTGACCATGGGAGGGCCCATCCTGCCCCCATGTCAGAATGGCTCTAGCCTTACATCTAACCATGGGAGGGCCCAACCTACCCCCATGTCAGAATGGCTCTTCCCTTACATTTGATAATGTGGGAGCCAATCCCACAGTCATATCAAAATGGCTCTTATCTCTAGGATGAGTATTCCTGGTAACTGACCAAGTGCCTCCATTCTCCCAAAGAATGGCCTTCAACACTTATATCTAATCATGTGGGAACACATCCCACAGTCACATCAGAATGGATCTGCACTTACATCTGACCATGGAAGGAACCAATACTCTCACTATGTCAAAAGGGATCTTAGACTCATCACTTCCCTTTGGAGGGAACCTCGATCTCGAGAACACCAAGCTTCTCCCTGAATTCATCAAATTTCACTCTGGCCATTTCTAGCATAGAATCACATCAGGGCTGATTACATCCAAGGATAACCTGTGTGCTTTGCCAGGACCAATTACATCTGAGGACAACCTACATGATTGTTTACATCTGAGCCACCTACAAGCTTCACCAGGATTTTATGCTCAGACAACTTGTCTCATCGACTATGCTAGAACTCCCTCCTTCAAGAGATCTCAATCCGGATCACATACTCGAGCTTCACTGCTCCTCTTTACATCATAGAAAAATTCAAGTCATATCAATCAAATCAAATATTAGTTTTCAAAAGAAACATCCTACCTCCCAAATAGCAAGTGGTAACATCTTTTTGCTCAGCTGTACTCATCGCCATACAGGACTCCATCCTGCCAAACCAAGAGATCACACCTAATCTCATACTAAAGCAACATCCTGAAGTACTCTTCTTATTAATGGCACTATCTTCCCAATCTAAATCCACATAAACCTCTAGGTTAATGTTCTGATTCACCTCATACTTGATCCCATACTCAACTGTACCCTTTAGGTACCTAACTACATGCTTTGCAACCATCAGGTGAACATGTCTCAATGTGTTTACAGCAAAGCAAATACCTGGTCTCGTATTCATCAGGTACATGAAGCAACAAATCATATGACGATACATCATGGCATCAACTAAATATGATGAAACATCACTCAATAGCTTCAGGTTCGATGCCATAGGTGTGGTCATGGCCTTGCGGTCCATCATCCCTTCTCCTAGGGATATCCCATCCTCATTCTACACACCTCCATGCCTAGAAAGTAGTGCATCATATCCAATTCCTTCATCTTGAACTTGACAGCAAGTCTCCTTCTTGCAACTTTAATGAGTTCCTCTTTTCTGTCACAAACAATTCATCGACATATAAGATGAGCATCACTGGTCTTTTGCCTTCAACCTTGAAGCAAAGGTTCGAATCCACTTTACTCTCAGTAAAGCCTAGAGTCATCAGTAATCTATCCATCCTGTCGTACCATGTTGAACCTCAGGATCTTCTACAGTCACTCCCTCTGAAGCAAAGCATCATTCTCCCTCTACCTTCCATACTCTATGCACAGAAACATTCTATATGAGAGTGACAAGTAGCTTCCTCTACTACTAATATTCTATGTATCCATCTAGGGTCACTAGATACCAAGAAACTCTATCTTGAACCTTTTCAAAAGTTCTTCTCGCACCCATCTGTGAGCTTGTCATCCTCTATAGGATTTCATCTTCAACCTCGTAGCAAAGGTTAAGATATTCATCAAGCTCCTCATGTATGTGTTATCACATGGGTGTCTTCTGAGCTCATACAAGGTCTTTTTTAATTTGCACACACGATTCTTCTTGTCATGTGCCTTAACTTCTGGTGGCTGCAAATGTCTCTTCATAGTCTATTCCTTCTTTTCGTGAGAAGCCTCATGCTACGAGTCCTGCCTTGTATCCCACGATGTTGTTATCTACTACATGCTAGATCTTGTAGATCCATATGGAATATACTACAGACTTCCCTTCAGATCTCGATGTTGCATCCTAGACATCATTCTTCTTGAACTGGTACACTCATTTCCCTTTCTTCTTAGCTACTTCTTGGAAGGTTCTTCATCAATGATGTCACTCAACATTGTTACATAGTTGCACTATGTCTGAGATTTCTTCTTTGAAAGTATAGTCATATTATTCTTCATCTTGGATTCTTTCTTGAACTGTCATCACTTGTTCTTCGAAACAATTCTCATCCTTCTTTGATTGTAGGTGATTGTACGCGATCTTTCCTACAAGTCAAATGCATTAGTTGTATGGTTAGAAACATTTCATAAGGCATATTCATAATGGAAAATTCTTATGCATAAATATGTGATCATGAAACTATTTTAGCCAATACAACATTCATCCATACCTCACGAAAACTTTTCTAGATGCCTTCCATCTCTACTAGGACAACATTGAGATTGTGCACTAATCCAATATGTCAACAAAGATATTTCATTCTAGATAAGTAGAAATGAAGATTTGTATAGCACCATGAGCTACTTACCCATCACATGCATATTAGTAGTATACTATCATTAATGCAAATATTCTATCATGCATAATACATTAACTGAATATAAACAAATGCATCACAAAACAATATGATGAAATGAAAATTGAATACTTATCTTTATTTGTTTCATGGGTAGACTCCTCCTTGAGCCTTCCGCTTTATCATCTTCTTCATTCGTGACATCATCATTTCTTATCCAAATGCTCAAGATGGATAAGATGCTCTTCAAGAATTGAGTCCTTCATATTCCTCATCACTTGAGGGATCTTCTTTGAATCATGAGAGCTTGATATTTAGTTTCTCTCCTTTCCTCTTCTCTTATTATGATTCAAGCTTCTTCTTTTGTATGCTATTTCCAGAGTCTGTTGAAAGTAATCACTTCCTTCTGGAACACATTCCTTGAATGAATGAATCCCATGATCCTGGGAGGCCATTCAAGGTGGTTATCACCACTTCTACATTATCGACTTCTTCTTCTACTACTTTAGGTTGTCTTTGATCTGAGAGACCCTTGTAAAGTATGTTGTATGGTCTCAGCATTCTGGATCTTCACATTCTTCAACTGGTTCCTCAAAGTCATATTCTGATTTATGTTCTTCCCTTTAAACAGCTTGGTCAAGGAATCAAATATATCTTTAGGTGTCTTTAGGGAAGAAACTTGTGGTATAAGGTGATCCATGATTGAATCAACAATGATATTCTTGGCATTGACCAAGTTCTTATTGTGTAAGGCTTTTATCCGCATCTCCCTCTGGAACTAGAACCTCTCTACTTGTGTAGGTTTCCAATTCATTTTCTTTAGAGAGATCATATACTTCCATGCTTGGAAGTTTTCAACTTCACCAATATTATCATCAATATGATGTGATACATCACTTTGAAATAAGAACCTAAAATGTAAATAGCAAAAGATTAGATCTTACCGATTTGAGGTGTCCATCCTGGTTCCAGAGCTGGATGATCTAGGATTTGTGAGAGAAACCCTAATTTTTGAAACTTGGAATATTTAAAATCTAATTGGATATAAATATAGACCTCTTCAAGCCAATCTTTCCAATGTACACATTTTCTCAAAACAGTGGAGGGAAGCTCCCGGAACAGGAAGCCCTAGTTTACCAATTTCTTCTGCAGAAATTCCTGATACTGTTTCTGTAGTATCTCTGAAATTAATGCTCCTCTATGTTTGAAATTTAATACTAAGGTATCCTAGTCTTTCCCTATTCCAAAACCATAGGTTTCATAAGAATTGGTTTCACCAATTGGGACTTATGAGCGTTTTCCCAAGGTGACTGGTTTCAGGACGTTTCAGCATAGCAAAGTTGTATGGATTGCCACATGTCACTGTTTCATCTTCATGATCTAAAAATTTGACCACAAAAATTAAATACCGTTCCATTTCTGGAACATCTTGATAAATTTAACTTGGACCTTGGTAACCCGAGATATAACAATTCTCCCCAGGTGTCCTGTTTAGGGATGAATCCTCGAAGAGGTTGGAACCCTAACTTGGAGGAATCATATCTCCTATAATACAGTGAATATGAGGCTGAATCTTGGAAAATGTGTACATCAGGATTTTATCTTCGACCTATGAACGTTTCGGCCCCTAAGACTTTTGCAATCCCGAGATATAGCGAATTTACCAAAACTTATCAGTTTTAGTATTTAGGGTTTTTCCAGCCTGGGGTCAAAGTAGGGTTTGACTTTCCCATAGTTACACCCAACCAAAAATATTGATCCATGTCTCTAAAATTCTATTTTGATGAGGAGATAAATCCTATGTTGGGCTCACTCAAAAATTCTTCTTCTATAAAAATCCCTAATTTCCTGCACCAAAAATTAAAAATGCCCAGAATCGAATTCCACTTCGACAGAAAGAAGCGCCCTCCAATGGAGAGTCAGCCTAGCATACTTTTGCTGATGGATTGTGTGTTAGAATTTTATCATTCAAGCTAGCATTATGTTAGGCTCTTTAACTCAGAGAATAACAAGTACATCAATCAAAGACAAGAGACAATGAACACAATGTTTTGCCTCGGGGAAACCATAAATGGAGAAAACCCCGCAACTTCCTCAGAGATAGAATCAACACCAAAGTAAAACCCCAAAATAGTAAGATGATATCCCAATAGCAGTAGCCTCTTTATTTCTATCCCCAACAACTTCTTCTCCCTCAACTATGCGCTACAACTGAGTGTGAGTGAGTGTGTGATAAATAGAGAGGCTCACTCTCTATTTATACTAATTCTCGACTTGACAATAACTCACTAGGGCCGACTTCACTAGGAGAGTCTAATAACCCTAGGGCCCCAAACAGCTGGGAATTTAACCCTTGATCAATAGGAGGGTTACCCACAATGACTTGACATGACTTGTTTACATTATAGAAACTCCCGATCGGAACATCGAGGAATGACATGATTCAATTACATTACAAACACTTCCCGGAATAAACATAGAGGTACAATACTTAAGATATACAAGTGAATACTTTCTAAAGTTACAATTACATCAACACTCCCTCTTAAATAGGAAGGTATTCTCTCGACACAATTCATCAACACAAGTATTCTTCTCTGTATCATCTAGATCATCATTGAGTTCTCATCATCTTCAAGACATCTTCATCTTCAAGTCATCTTCATCTTCAAGTCATATTCATCTAGATTTGGATCATCACTTGATCTGGATCATCATCACTGGATCTAGATCATCACTCAATCTCGATCATCTCTGCTCAATCAACATCATTGGATCTAGATCATCACTAGAGCTGGATCATCACTCGATCTGGATCATCACTGCTGGATCATCATCACTTGATCTGGATCATCACTCAATCTAGATCATCACTCAATCTGGATCATCATCACTCGATCTGGATCATTACTCGATCTGGATCATCACTGGGTTAAAATCACTGGTGTTATTCCATGATTCTTCTCGTCACAGGAAGTTATACAGAGACAACCCTTTTTCATGTAACTTGGATGTAGGACTATCCTCCATGTAGGTATTATTCAACATTTATATCTGACCCTATGTTAGAATGGCCCATTCAGCACTTACATCTAACCTTGAATCACCAGAAAGGCATGCCCATCACTCACATCTGACCATGAGAGGAACTTAATCCCCTCACCATGTCAAAATGGCCCTGCCCTTACATCTGACCATTGAAGGAGCTTCATCCTCTCACCATGTTAGAATGGCACAGCCCTTACATCTGAACTTGACTCATTAGAATATTAAAACCCTTACATCTAACATTGACTCGTCAGAATGGCTCTCAGTCCTTGACTGAGGATCCCTGGTAGCTGACCAGGTGCCTCCATTCAAAGAATGGCAACAACCCTTATATCTGATCAAGTGAAAACACATCCCTCAATCACATCAGAATGGCCATGCACTCACATTTGATCATGTAAGACTACATCTTGTAGTCATATCAGAATGGCCCTCAGTCCTAGACTGAGTATTCTTGGTAATTGAGTAGGTACGTCCATTCAGAGAATGGAAATAGCTCTTATATCTGATCATGTTGGAACCAATCCTATAGTCATATCAGAATGGCTCAACACTCATATATGACATGGAAGGAACCAATCCTCTAACCATGACAGAATGGCTCAGCCCTTATATATGACCATGGAAGGAACTTAATCCTCTCACCATGTCAGAATGGGTCACGGACTCATCACTTCCCTTTAGAGGGAACCTCGATCTGGAGAACACCAAGCTTCTCCCTAAAGTACTCAAACTTCACTCTGGCTAATGGCTTCATCAACACATCAGCTATCTGTTTGTATGTCACAACATATTAGAGCTTCACTACTCCTCTCTACACCATATCCTTGATATGGTGATACTTGATCTCAATATGTTTCAACTTGTCATGGAACAACGGGTTCTTCGACAACTTCACACAACTCTGGTTGTCGCAATATATACAAGTAGCATCTAACTGGAGATCAAATAAATTAGACAGTAGCTTCCTCAGCCATACTGCCTCACAACTAGCTGAATAGGCTGCAACATACTCCTTTAGCTGTATTCAGTGCCACATAGGATTGCTTCCTGCTAAACCAAGAGATCACACCTGATCCCATACTAAAGAAACACCCTGAAGTTCTCTTCCTATCGATGGCACTGCCTGCCTAATCTGAATCAACATAAACCTCTAGGTTAATCTTCTGACTTGCCTCATACTTGAGCCTATAATCAACTATACCCTTTAGGTACCTTAGAATATGCTTTGCAGCAATCAAGTGAACATGTCTCGGACCTGTCAGGAACTGGCTCAATGTGTTCACAGCAAAGCAAATATTTGGTCTCATGTTCATCAGGTACATCAAGGACCCAATCATCTGACGATACATCGTAGCATCAACCACTTCTAATGAAGCATCACTCAATAGCTTCAGGTTTGATGCCATAGGTGTGGTCATGGCCTTGGAGTACATCATCCCGAATCTCTTCATGATATCTACCATATATTTTCCTTGTCCTAGGGAAATTCCATCTACATTCTACCACACCTCCATGCCTAGAAAATAATGCATCATACCCAAGTCCTTCATTTCGAACTCAACAGAAAGCTTCCTCTTCGTATCAGCAATTAACCCATCGATACCTATTACAAATAGATCATCTACATACAGTAGGATCATCACTAGGTTTCCACCTTCAACCTTGTATTAAAGGTTGGAATCTACTTTACTCTTGGTAAAGCCCAAACTAGATAGAAAGCTGTCAATTCTATCGTACCATGTCATGGGTTCCTGTTTCAAACCGTATAGGGCTTTCTTCAATATACACACATGAGACTCCCTATCATGTGTCTCAAAACCAAGTGGTTTCTCCACATACACTTCCTCTTCCACTACACCATTCAAGAAAGCAGTCTTGACATCCATCTAGTGTATCTTCGATTCCATCACTGCAGCCAGAGCAAGTACTGATCTGATGGAAGTGTATCTGGATATAGGTGCAAAATTTTCTTCATAATCTATTCCTTCTTTGTGGGAGAAGCCACGAGCCACAAATATTGCTTTATATTTTTCTATTATGTCGTCTGCATCATGCTTGATCTTGTAGATCCATTTGGAAGTTACAACCAACTTCCCTTTTGGTCTTGGGACAACATCCCAAACATCATTCTTCATGATCGATTGATGCTCTTCGACCATAGCTTCCTTCCATTCTTTTATTTCTGTCGCTTATTCATAGTTGGAAGGTTGTTTATCGATGAAATCACATGATAATGCTACATACCTAGAGCATGACCTGGTCCTCTTTCTTTCTCTATGATTCTCTTCTAGAGCCCCATATCTTTCTGCACCTTGGATAACTTCTCGTACCCAAGAAGGTTTCCTCTTATGAGGATTCTTCTCTTGAGGTGGATCTATAGGTTCTTGAGGTTCTTCAAATTCTCAATCTTCTTCTTGAATTTCTTCGTTCATGGTTGTGTCATGAATTCTGGGTGCTTCTGTTTTTCCAGGTTCTTTAGCAGGCCTCTTTCTGGATTTGTTATAATCTAAGTCTTCGTCAAATGTCACATCCTTGCTGATGTCGATCTTCTTGAATCCTTGGAAGTATATTCTATAATCCTTCGAGCTTTCAGAGTATCCCACAAATATACCCTTCCTTCTTGAAGGATCTAGATTTGTACTCTTTTCTTTTGGAATGTGTATGTACACTGGATAGCCAAATATTCTGAGATGGATGACTTCTAGTTTCTTACTGGAAAAGACTTCTTCAGGCATCTTATTCTCGGGTACTCTGTGTGGAGTACAGTTCTGTACATACACCACTCTTCTGGTATCTTCTGCCCATAGATGCATGGGAATATCTTGATCATGAAGCATGGCCCTTGCAGCTTCCATGATCATTCTATTATTCCTTTCTGCAACTCCATTCTGTTGTGGATTGTTAGCTGGAATATTTCACCTCCTGCAAACAGCAAGGTGTTCCACTAGTCTGAATGGTTCAGATCCAGAAAAAATAGAAGACAGAGGTTGAAGACTCTCCCTAGATGTTGTAGATATCTAGAAAACAAGGCTTTGATAGTCCTCCTATGTACCTGCAATGAGGTCAACAAGAAACAAATCAAAGCAACCAAAATATGATCTACTAATCTATGCTAGTGACTAAGGAATCTAACAACATACATCTGAAAGAAAACATCAACAATATATGTGGGACAAAAATCAACTTGCATTAAGGAAATATGAAGAATTTTACAACCAATCCTTAGTGTTGACATGCATCTCCATGAAACCAAGCATTCTCATCCCCATAAGCTCTGATTCTAGCTCTCTCTATGCTCTCCAATGATATGGACCAAGTGATCAATCCAACAGCATAACAATTCCTTAAGAGTTCTCCCCCTCAACCATGGCCATAAGATTGTATTTATAAGGCTAGATGGATAGGGTAGGTTGAGATATTTGTGGGTGAGGTGGCCTCCAAGATCCTAAGATCGGGGATCTCAAGCTCAACTAACCCACTATAGTAGGGATAAGGGATATCTCGAGGCTTATCCTCTAGAAGCCTCGAGAAGCTTCTATTTTTCCCTTTTTACCCAGGGTACCGTGTTTCTCCTTCAGCGACAGAGCGGTTCTGGTAATAACCGCTTATGGACTAAGGGCCATAAGTGGTGGCACCGCTTGTGGGCAACAGGAGATGGGCGGTGCAAACAGGCGTAGCGCTTCTGGATAAAGGGTAAAGTGCGGTGCTGGGAATTTGTATGCAAAGATTGAAAAATAATATGAGTTTCCACTCCAGAAGCTGGGATTCAGGGAAAGTAGGTATGTCCAAATGTCTTATCACATGATGGTGACAGGATTTTGGTATAATAGGATGCCCCCCAAAGCATGAGTCTTAGGGGGATAAGATAAACGAGAGCTTTGAGAGAATGATTCGTTGCGACAAGGTGAAAATTTCGGCTTGATCGGAGCATGTTGTCAAGTAGGCATTTGTAGTAAAATAGTATGTTGACTCATAGACACAAGTAACCAAACTCATGGCTGCAGACCAATACAAGGCAGATCCATGAGAGGAATAAACAAGCATGGCTACTAAAATATAGCATAGACCCATGTGATAGAGGAATAAAACTTGGACATAGATACTAGACATAAAACGTAGATCTATGTCATACAGATGCAAATTTGAGCATAGCCATGACAATAAAAATGTGGATCCATGATAGATATACAAAACTCCATCGCAGCCTGGGGAAAAAGCAATGAGCGCTTTTAAACAAATACCTAGGGTCTTCGTCTTGTCTTCCACAAAGTACAATTATATCCATGTGATTACAATGATCCAAAGTCGAACATGGTAGAAGCCACTTGATTACTGGCCATTGATGTGAACCATTAACAAGTGTGAGGCATATCACCATTAATGTCAATGATTCCCAAGGTTCTCTAGTACAATATACTGAGTGTGAATGGATGTCCTAATGTCAAACACCCAGTCGATTCTATCAATCAAAGGTCAATGATGTGAACCTATGTCAAGAGCAAGAGAATCTGTCATTAAGGCATACAGATCTCAAGGTACTAATCATTTTTGTTAATACTATTTCCTGGATGATTAGCTAATGTCTATGGGAAAAGTCTCGTCGAAGGAGGGCCATGATGAGTCCCACATCGATGACACGAAACTCGGAACATAGTTCTGGAATGATGTGCATGTAGTAACCATAAGATTGACTCAAATATACTGACACAAAGACTGTGTAGACTACAGAGGTAAAACTTTTTCAAATCCCCTTTGAACATCGGGTGGCATGACAAAAAGAATTGGCAGCATGACTGTACGGGACAGACACACAATGTGATAGTGGACAATGCATTCTTTTGAAAGAATCAAAGGAGTGTCATGACTCATGAAAGTGGATTTTCACAGAGATTAGCTGAATACCCAATTGACTGACATGATTGTGCTAACAAGTGCCATGTTCAAAGGTAACAACAAACAACTGCCATTATTTGCAAAATGATTCCCTTCCCATTTCCCCCATCATGATCGATGAGTGCCTTTTTTCGGTTTTATGAGTTCAAAGAGGGTAACAAACAATCGATATAGCTTGTCGGAAGACAAGTCTAGACTCATATGTTTTACGAACCTGAGAGAGGAGGGGCTCGATCCCAAAATGGGTCTCTCTATGTTTAATTTTAACGAGTCCACTGAAAGAAAACTCGGTATCATTCATATTTAGAGAGTCTGAACGAATATGGAATTAGACTCCAAAAGGTCCTTTTTCATATGATTTAGTCCCTAAGGCCCGAAAAAGTATAAAATCATACCATAGGGAACTCTTCCTGTCATGATTGGCTGGAGCATTCCTTTTTCATAAATAATCCTATCCAAACCAAAAAAGAGATAACCTACCGTCGGATGGACGACTCTTCAAACACTTTTACGAGTATGAAGAAGGCAAGTACTCGACAATCTTTTCGTATTTAGGGAGCCTAAAAAGAGTTTAAAGAGGACTCCATGAGGTTTCTTTACACAATGTCACTTTTTATGAGCCTGGAAAGATTCAGAAATGGACTCGACTATCTTTTCATATTTAAGGAGTCTGAAAAAAGATGTGAAAAGAAGACTCCATAATGTTTATTTACACAACGTCGAATTTTACGAGCCTGGAAAGATTCGGAAATGGACTCAGACCTTTGATACTAGGTTTAAAGAGCGTGATCAAAGTGTCATAATAAATGCTCGTCGACCTTTTCCATTTTATAAAAGTACGAAAAAGCCATAAACAACTTTCAAAGCTTTTTGCTAGAGTTCTCCTATCCTACAATAGTCTCATAAACAAGTGTTAAATGCATTTATAACTAGCATTAGGGATTATGACAAATAAATTTTGACCAAAATATGATTTTACATCAAAACTATAGTAAGTCAGACCCAAAAATGCCTATATAAGTCAAGTAAATAGCAAAAATTCAAACCATTTCACTATTTACCTCTAGCAGAGAGCACTTGGAGCATTTTGTTAGTCAGATCTTCCACAGCGAATACCGGGAGTTTCCACCGTCCGTTTTCAGCATCGTCAGTTGTAGGTAACAGCTAAGACCCTTGTCTTTCATTTCATAGCATATATTTTGAGGTTTGGTGGGGTTTTTGGCTTAAATGATGAGCCCTAAAATGCATAATGCAGGCACTATGGGTACCCCTTGCGAGATATGTGGTTCCACTCTAGAACCGCATCGATATTACAGTGGACAGGCGGTGACAACCGTGGATAAGTTAAACAAATAGTATGGGAAAAATAACTTCATTCTTTTGATTGTTAATGATTTAAGGATGATTTTAATGCATACCATTGTTGTTTTTGGCAGGTCTAGATCACTCAAAAGATGGTGATATGGAAGGAAAGAACTCATGACAATGAGGATGCTGCTACTGAGAGAAATGTGGTCTGTATAGCTGCATTAAGGGACTGTGGGCTCTTGAAGTTCTTTCGGACCCCAAGCATGGTGTCACATGAATGGATACTGGAATACATACTGCAAATGTGGAATTCATAGCAGTAGTACTTCGAGGTGGGCGCACACATACTTACAATGGAGGTAGAGGATATCTACTTCTTGATTGGTCTATCGAGACGGGGCACCCCTATCTCATTGACAGATTCCCGTGGTGGGGACATTACTACTAGAGAGCGTATAGATCAGCACTGTGCACCGGGAACAGGTACATCAGGGAAGAAGATCCCCATCAAAGCAATGATAGATAGGGCTCTATGGACCGTATTGTTTACCATGCAGAGGGTGGCTGAGAGTTAGGGTGTGCACCAAGCTTCCAAGGCACACATGCTATATGCCATAGAGGCTATGGCACCCACGGTGTTCAACTGGGTGGAAGAAATGCTTCCAATATTCAAGGATCAGCTGACTAAGTGTCGACAAGGAGAGCTGAAGTAGTTCGGATTTGGTTCCATATTAGCATGCTTCTTCTTCGAGCGGGTTCCACAAATGAGGCTGCAAGTGACCTTCCGAAGTCTAAGAGCACAGGACCCCTGTATGCTGAGGTGGGTCCAAATCATGGCTCGCACAAGAGCAGGTAGGGAAAGAGTGAAGTTTGGTGATCCATTCTTTAGATGTCTATGGGATCAGATCCTCATGGTTGAGGACTACGCTTATGTAGGCACGAAATTCACAGGAGATCCTAACCTACCAATCCCACATGGCGGGCACTGGGGCGACATCGGTAAGAAGCGAGAAACCCTAAAATGGATGAAATGTTTTTATGTATTTTATGTTTTATATTTTTTATGTTAAGTGATGAAACCTGGATGTTCTCATGCAGATGTTGGAGCAGCGCAGCCTAGAGGAGCATCTCCATTGGATAGATGAGCAAGAGCTCAATTTGTACCACAAGGTGATGATATCACCAAGGAGCTGGAGGAGAACCTGGAGAGGTTGACTCTGGACATCCCAAATGCTGACATAGATGATCTCCCGACGAGATATCAGAGATCCATAGCGGGAGTACCAGGCTGATTCAATAGGCTGCTATGCAGGGTGGCTCGAGTAGTGATGTGCTATCATGAGCACCACTAGTGTATGAGATATGTACTGAAAGCTGATAGCTTCAGGATTTTGTATGATGACTTTGCCTAAAATCCTACATGCTTCAGAGGAGGTCTCGGGACCTATTTTTTGTAAACTTTTTGTATATATATATATACAGACTTTTACATGGTGTTTATATGTTTCAAATGGAAAATGATTTTCTATGAGTTCTATGTGTCTCAAAATGTGTATTTACAGTTGACCATGTTTGATTTACCATCATGAATGGGCAATATGCCAGTCTAGGATGTAGTTAGCCAATGAGTTAGCAACTACGTTATGTTCCCTAGGGATATGCCTATAAGTAATAGTTTCGAATGATATTTCTAGCAAAAGAACTCTCCAAAATAAGTGGAGGAGTACTGGGTTCCTAATGGTGTAGAGATGGTTCAAATGGAAAACCACAAGCTGTGAGTCCATCAAGACTACTAGATCACGAACATCCTGGGAGGAAGCTTCAGTTAGAAGACCGATGACTGCTTCATACTCGGTGATGTTATTAGTAGCAGGACCTTTACAAACCGCTCCTTAACTGACCAGATCTTCAGCTGGGGAATAGAGGACCCAAGCAGCTGAGGTGAGATTCAAGGTGTGGCGGCAAGCACCATCAGCAAAACCATAGAAAGGCATCTGCATGACCAAAACATGGTATAAACAAATGTGGACACGAAACTCAAAACCATCTTGAAAATACTAAAAGCACACGGAAAGCCAATCAATATACATATATACAAGATATTACCCAAGAAAACCTAGGCATAGTACCTTTTCAGGTACAACCCATTGTGAGGTTGCCCCAAAGGGATCCCATCATAATCAATGATCATGTAAGCTCCTTTCTCTAACACCTTGGAAATGATGAAAGTTCTGTACCACATGGATTCAAACTTACCCTTCCCTAGTTTGTCATATCTCTGATCATAGGTAAAGACTAGGTCACCCTCATTAAAGACATGAGGCTGGATGGATTTATCATAATGCACCTTGACGCATTTCTTATGCGCCTCATTAGCCAAGGTAGCATCTCTGTGAGTCTCATTGAGGTTACTCAAGTATACAAATATTTCTTCCTCTATGGAAGTGTCTGGGAGAAGTTCAACGGCAAGTTGTAAAGATGGAATCTGACATTGGATGGGTAAGACAGCTTCAAGTCCATAGACAAGCTAAAATGGCATGAAACCAGTAGCTGTTTTCATAGAAGTTTGATAATCCCAGAGAGCAGAGAAAATAACATGGTGCCAGCTGGATTTATGATCTCCAACCATCCAATGAAGCATAGTTTTCAAAACTTTGTTAATGGCCTCTACCTAACCATTAGCTTGTGGATAATACAGCGTAGAGTTTTCATGCCGAAACCCTAGCTTGGCACTTATATCCTCCATCATCTGATTACAGAAATGGGATCCATGATCAGTAACGATGGACTGTGGAACTCTAAATCTAGCTATGATATCATTGAACAAGAAGAGGGCGGCAGTCTTACCATATTCTGCATATGTAGGCATGGCCTCAGCCCATTTAGTAAAATAATCCATGGCTATGATGATGTAACCATGCCCCTCAACTGAGGTAGGCTTACAATGCATGAAGTCAATCCCCCATTTGGATAATGGGCCAACGACAATGATGGGGTGTAGCAGAGCAGGATGGGTGCGCTTTTTAGGATAAAAGTGTTAACAAGGTGGGCATTTCTTAATAGCCTCATGACAATATTTGAAGATCAAAGGCCAGAAATAGCCAACATGAAGGATTTTCTGGGTTGTAGCCATCCAAGATAAATGACTGCCACATGCTCCAGAATAGCAATCATTTAACACAAGTTCAGCCTCCTCATGATTGAGGCATTGTCGGAGAATAGAGTCGATCCCACATCTATACAAAGTATCATTCAGGATGAGATAGTATTTCGCCTGGTGATGGATACAGTGGCGATAATCGTGTGATAGATGTGGATGAAAACATTGTGTCTGGAGATATATTAGCAAATCTCCATACCAAGGATCAATAGTGCTTATCATGAACATGAATTCATCTGGAAATGAATCACTAGGCTCAGATTCCGTTGAAGCACATGGAAGGTCACACATAAGCTCTGCAAAGACCAAGGATTTCTTTGATGTAGCCTTGGAAAACGCCAAACCGAACTCCTGAAGGATAACAATTCAATGGGATTACTTGCCCCTGAGCACCTGACGATTCTGGATGTAGTACATCGGGTTCTGCTCTGCCAATATGATGGTAGTGCGGAGTAGAATGTAATGACAGAAATTTTGTACAGCAATGCCAGTGGCCAATGCTAACTTTTCCACATGTGAATAATGGGTTTCAGAATCCAAGAGATTCTTACTGGCATAATAAATCACGTGCTCCTGACCGTGTAGATTGTCCTGTGCTAAAACCATAGCGATGGTAGTAGAAGAGGCAGTAATGTACAAGAGAAATTCCTTTGAATAATCAGGGGGGTGTATCATGGGTGAATGAGTCAGAGCACGCTTAAGATTATCAAAGGTGCATTGGGCATGGTCATCCCAGAAGAATGGAGTGTTCTTCTTAAGGAGACGCATATAACTGTGCATTTTCTTTACGAAATTGCACAATAAATGATGGAGAAAGTTTTCCTTCCCCTACAAACTTTGGAGTTCCAAGAGATTAGTTGGGGCTGGTAGATCAAGAATGGCAGCAATTTTTAAAGGATCTATCTGGATGCCATATTTGGATACCACAAAACCTAGCAAACGTCCCATCTCAACGCAAAAAACACATTTATGTGGGTTGAACCATATAATATAATGACATCATCTCAGTAATATCTCTCTAAGATGACCAGGGTGGTCCTCCCATCACTAAGAATGAGCAGGGAGGTCATCAAGGTATGGTTCAATGATGTGTTTGACATCGTGAAACACATAGGAAATCACATGCTAGAACGTAGCTCCAAAATTTTTCAAGCCAAATGGTAACTTCTTATATGCAAAGGTTCCCCATGGGAAAATGAATGTCGTCTTATGCTGATCGAAGGGAAATATCTCAATCTGATTATAGCCGAAAAATCCATCCATGAATGAAAAGATGAAACTACCAGCATAGTTGTCGATAATCTCATCAATATGCGGGGAAGGAAATTTGTCCTTGAGACAAGCTTTATTAAGATCCCTAAAGTCGATACAGACTATAATGGTGCCCTACTTTTTATTGACAGGGACAACATTTGATACCCAGTCCGTCAGGGGTACAGGATAAATAAACCCAGCTTTCAAAAGCTTCTCAATTTCAGCTTTTATAGCTGCGGCCTTCCAAGGATGGACTTGCCTAATTTTTTTCCTGACAGGTTTGGCCGAGGGATAAGTTTTAATCTTGTGGACCACGATTGAAGGTTCAATCCCCAACATCTCTTCCTAGGACCTGGAAAAAATATCACGAAACTCTTTAAAAAGTGCCTTATAGGCTTCAGATTCATCTGTGGAGTAGTTATACCCAACATGAACATGCTCAATAACATCATACTTGGCTGATATGTCAATCGGATTCATCTGAGTAATGTTGTAAAGGTTTCCTTCAGAATCTGTATGTTGCAACAATATAGGACTTTAGGGAATGTTGACAATATTAGTGGGAAACAAGGATGAAAAATCATGGTTAACCGAACTGGTGTTGGGGAGTAACATGGATCTATGATGGCGATCTTCCCAAATGGACTCATCCATGCTAATGATCTCAATGATGGACTCATCAGAAGGAAAAGTATCAGCAAGATAATCCAGAGTGGGAAGAGAAGGTTCTAACCAATACGACAAATGGTAGGGATCTGAAGCCACTAGAAGAAGGTCACCAGTGTGATCATCAGAAGAGGCTTGCATGGCATCATACATAGCTTCGTGAGGACTTAATGAGGTAGACTCAACAACATGTTTTCCTTTAGGGTCACAATCAAATGAAGTGATCATATGGATTGATGTGGAATTCGTGCTAGGAGGAGTGGATGGAAAAACTCCCATGAGGGAAGAATCCTTCAACATGCCTACCCCAATCAACTGATAAGGAGGAGGGGACTGGCCTAACATGGGGATGTTATTAGCCATGGAGGTAGTAACATTCAGCGTATAGAAATCAAGCTGGTCAATAGTGACGATTCTCTCCATATGTGGAAATTGGATGGTTCGAAACATTGTTGAAGCAACAGTAGTCATGGCATGGAACCAATTTTGTCCTAGAAGGAGATTGTAATCTAAAGGAGAATCTACCACTTCTACTTGGATGGAAATGGTTTTTCCCCCCAGCTTGACCACAAGGGCTCATATGAGACCATGGGGCTGGAAACCCCATCTGTCAAAAGCTTTAAGGGTCATAGGAGATGTTACAAGCTCGAGAGAGCCAAGGGCTTACCAGCAAGACAGAGACAGAACGGAGGTCGAAGCTCCTTCATCTAGGATTGTTTGAAAAACTTTCTTTCCAATCACTTTCATAACGACTTGAAAAGTAATTTTATGTGGTAACCTAGACTTATAGTTCTCAACATTGAAATGGATCAAGTTGGTGTTATCTGGGTCTAGAGCTCCTAATGCAGTCAACAGGTTTTTGCACTGTGTAGGGCAACTTTGGAGTACTTCTAGGGTAGACATTGCACAAGGTGCCTGAGCGAGATCTTCAACCACATTATAAAATTGAGAAGCTTGGGCATTGCGATTAAATACTTCCTTCTAAAGAGTACTCTTAGGTGGGTGCAAAATCATGTCAAGAGTAGGCTTCTCGAGGACTCAAGAGAACTAGTAGAAGGGGATTTCCCTGAAGACGAATGATCTTCATTTTTATCAGTAGGTTTATCATAATTCTGACTTCGAGTTTGTAGATGGATGGTATATGAAGACATCATACAAATTTCCTCTGATGAACTAGAATTACCTTGATTAGACATGTGGTCTATCGGTTGTTGTTGAGAGGGAAAAGGATCCGTAAGTACTGTAGGTGCAGGATTGGACTTCAAAAATTGGGATATTTCATCCCGATGAGGAGAATCCTTTGAAAAATGGTCACCACCGCATAGTAGATAGGGATATTTTTCTTTTCTTTTCCCTTTGTCGTTATCACCGTTGGTTGGTCGTGGCATTTCCGACTAGTTTCTAGGTTTTCTATTTTGATTTCTACCTTCCTTTTATTACCTAAGGTTTGAGTACTTTGAATGGAATTGACCTCAGAGGAAACATTAGGAGTCAAAGGAGTAGATGGGGTAGTTTGGGTTTGCTTGGTAGGTTTCACCGTTGATGGGGACTGGATTGAACCAACAATCCCATCAACAAGTACTTCTACTGGTGGCTTGGCAGGATCGGTGCTGGGGTGAGGAGCTTGAGGGATCAGGTCATAAAGAGTGCCAGACTGGGAATAAATCAAGTCTAGGTACTGATCCCGACTAATAGCCTGATCTTTAGTAAAGACATTGTCAATAGCCACATGTCGGGAAATAGGAGGTAACAAGGATTTGGTGAACCAATCAGCTAGTAACTGATCTAGAATAGAGGCCTTAATAAGCCTTCTCTGCCTTCTCCACTCATGAATATGATCAGAAATGTGGGTGGAGGTGTTCTGTCACAGAGAGGTTAAAAGATCAGTACCCATTTCATAATGAATAGGGAGCTGAAAATGTGTAAGAAACACGATTGCCAACGAGCAAAAATCCATAAATGAATGTTGTGGGAGTTCAATGTACCACTTCACAGCTGTACCAGTCAAAGTTCGTTGAAAGAGTCATAACCGAATGGAGTCATCCATGAGGGAGTTTGAAGAACACCAAAAATGGAATGTCATCACATGGTTCTTTGGATCATCTCCTTGTTTCCCATCGAATTTCGGGATGTTCGATGGTAACTTTACCGGAATGGTTAGCCACGAGAGATTATGTTGAATGGGGTCATTAATCAACTTGGACAGATCAGGTAAGTCCAAAGTTTCTAGGAAGGGTAACTATCGGTTGGGATGATTATATTGGTAATATTGATGTGGCATATAATTACTAGTAGGACCATAAGTGGACTGATACACAGGTTGCTGTGAGGAAGAACTACCGGAAGATCCACCTGTAGGGGGTTGATTTTTGGGATCAAGACTGCTAGGACCACCAGGGCCTCCAGGAGGAGGACCACCAGGGCCACCGGGACCACCAGGACCACCAGGACCACCAAGACCACCAGGAGGCGAACCACCAAACCCTCTGTGGCCACCAGGAGGAGGTAAACCTCCAGAGCCACCGAAACCACTGGGAGGAGGGCCACCAGACCCTCTGGGGCCAGAAGGAGGAAAGCCACAAGGTCCCCCAGGACCATAAGGAGAAAATTTTCCAAATCCTCCAAGACCATTAGGCCCCTTAAGGGGAGGACCTCCATAAGGGGGTCCTCTGGCACCTCCCGCAGTATGTATAGGTATCGCTTCCATGGCTGGCATGTAATACCAGTTGGGTTTCCCCCATGGTGTAAAAGTATTAGTAGGGTATGGAATTCCTGTAGAATTGGGTGGATAATTAATGTTACCTACACGCATTTGGTAACCATAACCTCCAGAAGATTGGATGGTTATAGGTTGAGCCTCAAAGGGTTGACCTGAACTGGATGGGGGATTAACCACATTAGATGGGTGGGAGGGACATAAACTATAGATGGTTCTATGTTAGAGGTCTACCTTTGACTAGTAACAATTCTGGCGTCAGATAACGTAGGTCGTGTTGGGGGTTTCCCCCTGGCACTAGAAGGTGTAGACGAAACTAGAATTGAAGATTGAATATCAGGTACAGAAGACCTAGGAAGATTAGGTATAGACATAACATGAGAGGTGGTAGGGGTGGTATATTGACCTGGGTTGTGGGGTGTCAATGGATGATCCATAATCGGTTCAATGGGTCTCATAGATTCGGCAAGTGAACGATATCCCCTAGGAATAGATGTGGATCTTGGTAGTGTTGGGCCTAAAATATCATCAATTTGCTTGTCAATCTCCTTTGCATGGAGAATGGAAGAATGGTAATGCCTACGTTCTTCTTCAATTTTAGAAGAGATTCCATGGGTGCCAAATGAAGCAATGTCTTGAGCTACAGGGGTTTCCCAAAATTGAGCATTGGGACCAAAATCTGGGTGAGCAATATCATCAACACGTCCTTCCATGGGAGAATGGAATGAGGAATCTCCCCAAGAAGGCTGTTGGACCAAGGGAGGCAAGTGTGAAGAATATGGTACTCCACTTTCCACAACCACATTATCTCCCACTTGGGAGGTGGTAGTAGCTCCTTGGTCAATAGCTTCCATAGGATTTTCTCCTAACCCAGGAATAAAATCAGGTGGCAAGCCCTGTACTCTTTTGGACTGTCTTAACTCAGCTAGTTTGTACAGTTCCTAACTAACCTAGGGTATGAAAATCTAGAAAACACACCAAAACGAATTTCCCTACACAAGCTATAGGTCAAAACAAACACACTTAAAATGATAGGAGGAGTTCAAAAAGTCAGGTCTCTCACTAGGATTGTCAAGAAGGTGCCAGTCACAATATACCTCGAGGGTACATGCATAGTAATCTCCCTGAATGTTTTTTTCGGTGTATGGCTCCAAGCAAGATGACCAAAGGGTTTTTCTCAGATAGATAAGGTACCCTAATGGGGTCTCCCGATATACTCAAGGTACGTGGGAGCTTGAATCGGTAGTAGTGTTGTCTAATGCATAACAGTACATAAGGGGCCTTTCGATATACAATCGAGTATGTGAAGTACCTTTTTATATACCTCAAGGGTACATGAAAGGCCATTCAATATACTGACAGTACGTGGAAGAACCGCGCGAGTCCCAGAATGTAATGCTCACAAATAACAATAGCTCCTACGCTTAACGACGCCCGAAAACGTCTCTAACCTATCACTTAAGTTACTATGTAAATTTTAACCTACAACTATCGTTAATTTTTTAACTTGTACAGTTAGGTGAATGCATGATGTTTTGACAGAAAAGTAAAACCATGCAGTATGCCGGTGTAAGATATTCACTTTACCATTCAGTATGCCTACTTACGGGAGGGAAAGAAAGTGTTTTCCTTTTGTTTCAAAAAACAAAAATACTTCCACAAATAGTCATGAACATCAAATCAAAGACAAGAAATCACTTTTCCAAACTGATTTCTTCTTTCCAAAAGCAAATGAGAAGGGGAAGAATCTCTTTTCCTAAAACAAAAATAAGAAGCACACCTATATGTAAATGCACTCTATTTTTTCAAATTTCTCAAACATAAGCAAATCTAACTTAAAACTACCATTTTTATTTTTTTTTATTTTGATTGAGATAGATCTAAATGCATGAGAGACGAAAGATCATAAAGGTCCTAAAAGCTTGTAAAGCCAATCAGAAAACCAATGTCCAACGCTTAATGATGATATCTTAGTCTCAGTCAAAACTTTTCTTTTTAAAGGAAGGAAAAAGAAGTTTACTATGCAAATAAGAAATGAAACCTAGAAGCTAATCTAGTGTTCTTCTTTTAGTCTATGTAGTAGAAATGAAAATAAATTTCAAATAACACCCTATGCTTTTCAGAAAACAAGAAACTCTTTCGTAAACACAACCAACAAGCATAGAAGCAGATGAACAACCAAAATACTTAATCAAACTTTCGAAATTCCACTCAAATCAATCTTAAACCATAAAATCTCAAACCACAAGCATCAGATTCAATAACACAAATCTGACAAGTAGAACTGAAAGCAACAAGATCCAAATTTTTACAAAGAAAAATAAGGAAAAAAGGGTTTGGAATAATGCCTACCTGGCACCGCACTTCTCAAGTGTTGACAGAGCGTTTCCTAGATAGCACCGCTTCTTGCCAACAGGTTACAGGCGGTGCCATCGCATCCTGTCCACTTTGTTTAGGTGGTGGCACCGCTTCCTGTCCACTTTGGTCTACGAAACCAGAGATTATGGGTTCAATCCCCAGCGGAGTCGCCAGATTTGTTAGCTGGAATATTTCACCTCATGTGGACAGCAAGGTGTTCCACTGGTCTGAATGGTTTAGATCCAGAACAAATAGAAGACTGAGGTTGAAGACTCTCCCTAGACATTGTAGATATCTTGAATACAAGGCTTTGATAGTCCTCCTATGTACTTGCAACGAGTTCAACATGAAACAAATCAAAGCAACCAGAATATGATCTACTAATCTATGCTAGTGACTAAGGAATCTAACAACATACATCTGAAATCAAACATCAATAATATATGTGAGACAGAAATCAACTTGCATTAAGGAAATATGAATATGTTTACAACCAAGCCTTAGTGTTGACATCCATCTCCATGAAACCAAGCATTCTCATCCCCATAAGCTCCAACTCTAGCTCTCTCTATGCTCTCCAATGATATGGACCAAGTGATCAATCCAATAGCATAACAATGCCTTAAGAGTTCTCCCCCTCAACCATGGCCATAAGCTTGTAGTTATAAGCCTAGATGGATAGGGTAGGTTGAGAGATCTATGGGTGAGGTGGCCTCCAAGATCCTAAGATGGGAGATCTTGAGCTCAAATGACCCACTATAGTAGGGATAAGGGATATCTTGAGGCTTATCATCTAGAAGCCTCGAGAAGCTTCTATTTTTCCCTTTCTACCCAAGGTACTACGTTTCTCCTTCAGTGACAAAGCGGTTCTGGTAATAACCGCTTATGGACTAAGTGCCATAATTGATGGCACCACTTGTGGGCAACGGGAGATGGGCAGTGCAAATAGGGGCACCGCTTCTGGATAAAGGGTAAAGCATGGTGCTGGGAATTCATATGCAAATATTGACAAATAATATGAGTTTCCACTCCAGAAGTTGGGATTCAAAGCAAGTAGGTATGTCCAAATGTCTTATCGCATGATGGTGACAGGATTTTGGTATAACATGGATTGTATGGAGTGGTTAGCTCCATCTTAATCCTTGAATCTTTGCATAGGTCTTTGAATTCATTCGAAGTGAATTCTACGCCATTATCTGATCAAAAAATCTTGATCTTCTTTTCTTTGTGGTTCTCAATCAAGGCTTTGAATTCCTTGAACTTGCTGAATACTTCATCTTTGTTCTTCATGAAGTAAATCCATGTCTTCCTAGAAAATTCATCAATGAAAGAAACATAGTATACATACCTGCTTAATGAACTTGATGACATCGGAATGCATACATCGGAGTGAATGATTTCCAAGATTCGTTTTGCCTTTCTCTCGCTACTTGGAAATGTCTTCTTTGTATTCTTTCCTTTTGTACATCCTTTGCAGAATCCATCATGTTTTTATTGTATTTCTAGAAGACCTTCAACATATTTGCTTGCAAGTGGTAGTGCTTTGTAATGCACATGTGCAAGCCTTCTATGCCAAAGTTTATTTGGCTCTACTATGTCATGGACCAAGGCTTGTTCTGGATGTCCCTTCAATTTGTATAGACCTCCCTCTTGTTCCCCAATCACTACTGCATCATCAAAAGTCTTTCCTTTTGGCCACATGAGAACTTGGCCATCTATAAATGCAACCCTCATGCATTTACATCTAATTCAGATATGGAGAGGAGGTTCTTCTTAAGTCCTGGTACAAAAAATACATCCTTCATATTCATAGAATTTCTAGAGTCTAGCTTATAGGAGCATTCCCCACTACCTTTTATTGGATACTGGTAGTCATCTCCAAGTTTGACCTTGTGGGGTGATTCATGTTCTGATAGTCTTAAAAAAGACTCTTTGAATCCTGTCATATGTTTGGAAGCCCCACTGTCTATAAGCCAATTATTTCTTCCATGTGTGATGTTTCCTGTGAGAGAGGAAATCAAAACATATTCTTCATCACTTGAAGAATCATCACTTTCTTGCTTGTTTCTCTTTGTGGAAGGTTCATCATCTTCTACAACATGAGCATGACTTTTTCTCTTGTTGTTTTTCTTCTTGTGAGAGTTTCTTTTGTTTCTAGGACAATCTTTGGTAAAGTTCCCTATTTCATCACAGGTATAACATCTGAGTTGAGATTTCTTGTAGGAAGAGTGCTTACCTTTAGAATGATGATGTTGATGATCGTCCCTTCTGGGTTTCTTGGATTGAACTGCGAGATCTTGATATTCACTTCCCATCTTTTCTTCTCAAGCTATTATCTGACATTCTTCTTGAGATCATTCTTCCCATAGTCTGTTGAACTTGACTAACTTCTTTCTAGCACAGATCCCTTGAATGAAAGAGACCCTGTCCTAGGGAGACCATTCAAGGTGGTCATCACAATCTCTACATTCTCCACTTCTTCATCTAATACTTCCATTTGTTCCTTGATCTAAGAGACCCTTGTAAATTAAGACTGTATGGTCTCTTCATTCTAAATCTTCACATTCTTCAACTGGTTCCTCAAAGTCATCTTCCTGTTTATGTTCTTTCCTTCAAATAGTTTGGTTAGGGCATCAAACATAGCTTTAGGTGTCTTTAGGGAGGAAAATTATGGTATGAGGTGATCCTTTATTGAATAAGCAGTAATCCTCTTAGCCATAACCAACTTCTTCTTGTGTAAGGCCTTAGCCTCATCTCCCTCTGGAATTGGAACCTCCTCATTGATGTAGGAGTCCAACTCATTTTCTTCTAGGACCAGGGAGACCCTATACTTCCAGGATCGGAAGTCATTCTCAATATTTTCATCAAGCTTGGTATGATGAGACATATTAACTGATAACCTCAAATGGAAATACAAAATATTTAGATCTTACTAGGTCAAGATGTCAGATCTGGATTTGGAGCTGAATTTCTGCAGTGCTAGCTCAGGAGTAGATTAGGGTTTGAATTTCTCGAAGTTCTGTCCAAACCAAATGCTTTGATATTGATCTATAAACTTCTATTTTGAGGAGGAGATCAATCCAATCCTAGGCTCACTCAAAAATTCCACTTCTATGGAAATCCCTAATTTCCGGCAGCAGTGTCATGTCCAGAACTGAAAAAGCTCAGAATCAGATTCTGCTTCGACAGAAAGATGTGCCCTAGGGAGGAGAGTCAACCCAACCTTCTTTTTCCGAAAATATATGGAGAGAGATCCAAAAATTAGGAATCCCTATTTTTCACAGCTGCACAATGTCTTCTTCTCAGGTTAGCTCTGATACCATGTTAGAATTTTATCATTCAAGCTAGCATTATGTTAAGATCTTTAACTGAGAGAGTAACAAGTACATCAATCAAACATAAGAGATAATGAACACAATGTTTTTCCTCGGGGAAACCATAAATGGAGAAAACCTCACAACTTCCTCAGAGATAGAATCAGCACCAAAGTAAAACCCCAAAGCAGTAAGATGATCTCCCAACAGCAATAGCCTCTTTCTTTCTAGCTGAAGAAACTTCGTCTCCCTCAACTATGCGCTATAACTAAGTGTGAGTGAGTGTGTGATAAATAGAGAGGCTCACTCTCTATTTATACTAATTCCTGACTTGACAATAACTCACTAGGGCCAACTTCACTAGGAGAGTCTAATAACCCTAGGGCCTCAGAACTGTGGGGACTTTAACCCTTGATCAATAGGAGGGTTACTAACAATGACTTGACATGACTTGTTTACATTATCGAAACTGCCGATCGGAACATTGGGGCATGAAATGACTCAATTACATTACAAACACTTCCCAGAATAAACATCAGGGTACAATACATAAAATATACAAGTGAATACATTCCAAAGTTACAATTACATCAACAATGTGGAGAGAGACCCAAAAAGTAAGAAGCCTTATCTTCTGCAGCTGTATAATGTCTTCTTCTCAAGTTAGCTCTGATACCATGTTAGATTTTTATCATTTAAGAAATATGATCTTAGGATATTATCTGAGAGAATAATATGCACAACAATAAACACAAGAGACAAGAGACACAAAGAATTTTTCTTGGGGAAACCATAAAGGATAAAACCCTGCAACTTCCTTAGAGATAGAATGAGCACCAATGGTATCAGTAGAACCCAAAAAAACTTAAATATGATCTCCAATAGCTTGTTCTCTCTCTCTCACTTGAGAGAGCTTCTCCTCTCTCACTTATGCGCCCCAATGAGTGAGTGTGTGTGTGATAAATAAAGAGTCTCACTCTCTATTTATATTATTTCGTTCACTTAACCTTTAACCCAATTATGTAGGCTCAAGTAATCCCAACTCAGTTATGTAGGCTCAAGTAACCACAACTAGGGTACCAATGACCCAACTTGACATTAACTCACCAGGGCTAACTTCTTTAGGAGAGTCTAATAACCCTAGTGCCCCACAACTGTGGGGACTTTAACCCTTGATCAATAAGGAGGGTTACCCTCTATGACTTTACATGACTCTTTTACATTATTAAATCTCCCTATAGGAACATTGGGGCATGACATGACTCAATTACATTACATATACTTCTTGGAATAAACATTGGGGTACAATACATAAAATATACAAGTCAATATATTCTGAAGTTACAAATACATCAACCCAATCTATGTTGAGAGAGGTACCAATCTATATGGAACTGTGTGTTGAATAAATTTTGGTGTTATAAGAATTTCAGGATGTGTTCCAAGATGTACCCAGGTTACCTCTGAAGTAAGACATTGAATTTACAATTTATTTGGTTCCTGGAGTTGTGCCACTGTCAAAAGAGCCTTACAGAATGATCACCCCATAGTTAAAGTAATTGTAAATGCAACTAGAAGAATTGTTATAGAAGGGTTATATACACCCTAGTATTTCTCCATGGGGAGCACCTTCTCTGTTTGTGAAAAAAGAAGGATGGCATGGTGACACTATGCGTGGATTACATGAAACTAAAAAAGGAAAAGATTAAGAACATGTATCCATTATCAAGGATCGATGATTTGCTTGATCGATTGCATGGAGCTATATTTTTCTCAAAGATTGAATTAAGGTTACTCCATGTTGAGGAGGTACCAATCTATATGGAACTACGTGTTGAATAAATTTTTGTGTTATAATAATTTCAGGATGTGTTCCAAGATGAACCCAGGTTTCCACCGAAGTAAGACATTAAATTTACAATTTATTTGGTTCATGGAGTTGTGCCACCGTCAAAAGAGCCTTACAGAATGATCACCCCACAATGAAAGTAATTTTAAATGAAACTAGAAGAATTGTTATAGAAGGGTTATATACGCCCTAGTATTTCTCGATGGGGAGCACCTTCCTGTTTGTGAAAAAAAGAAGGATGGCATGGTGACACTATGCGTGGATTACATGAAACTAAAAAAGGAAAATATTAAGAACATGTATCCATTATCAAGTATCAATGATTTGCTTTTTTTTCAGCATAAAAAATACCACATCCTGTTATTCATTAGAATCAAAGATCATCATGTACAATCATAACAGAGACTGACTCCAAAGAAAGTTTTGATAGGGATCCTTTTGGATCAGCAAGGACATAATAATCACACCACATGAAAGTAGGAAACAACCTGTTTTGTATCAGGCTTTTATCATCACTCCTGTGTGCACAAGTCAGATTTTTATCTATTTCCAGATATGAGCAGAAATGACATAAACCATGAGCATAAAAATATGACAGAAAGTCTCCTCATGAAGTTCTTAGCTCTCTACAAAAACATCAATAAAGGTGCTTAAAGATGACAGCACAAACTAAAATAACTGAAGATCACCATGATCTGTAATCTTGTCATCCCAATATTCCTGGAATTTCCCTCGACCTGAAGCCAGAGGAAGAGAAGATTTTGAGAGACTATCTGCAATCTGGTTATGCTCACGGTATATGTGTTTCATAATCAAATCTGGAAAGTATTGAAGTAAGTCTCTCAAATCATCACACCAATGATTCAGATGGGGTAAATTCAAAGAGCCTTTTCCTGTTTCCCATGATATGATGACCAGGGAATCTCCAAAAAGTGTGTGAAGAGGAATTCCCAATTCCTTTGAGACAGAGAGAATATCCCACAGAGCCAACAGTTCTGATTTTGTATGTGTACTTCTTCCATAGCCCATAGAAAACTGTATACTATGAGAATTACTCAAGAAGAGAACAAAACCTGCCCCCCCCATGTTCTTGGCAGCTGCACCATCGAAAAATCCATAGGGATACTCCAATTTAGGCAGCATTCCAATCAACCTGTGTTTTAACTTTTTTAAAGGCACAGGATAAGAATGGAAGAGCACTTCAATATGTTTAAGGACTGGATAAATAGCTGGCACTGTCCCTTCAAAAATACATAAATTCCTGTGATTCCAAATAGCCCAAAAGGTAAAGAAGGGCAGCTATAACTTTGGAAAGTTCAGCAAGTGATTCTTGACCCAATTTTCCAGAAGCAACCGGATCGTAGAGCCAACAGAGACAGAATAAAAAGATCTAGAATTGAGCTGTTCATTAACTATAGCAAAGGTGTTCTTTGTAAACATACATTCTAGGAAAAGATGCTGAGTGTTTTCTTCCCATTTTTTGCATAGCTGACAAAATCCTAGACCCTGTAAGCCCCGTTTAATAAGCTGTTCCCAAGTAAGAAGCTTATTTTTTATGAGGAGCCAAATAAAGCACCGGATTTTTTCTGGTAAGTTGAAATTCCATAAACCTTGGGAGACGATGGAAGAATCCAAATCAAGCTCCTTTACGTGGTCCACCAAGAATTCATAAGCTTTTGTCGCAGTTATAGAGCCTAAGAAATTCCTGTACGACTAGAGGCAACGATCTGGTGAGGGTCTTAGATGAATTCTCCCAAGTTCCGGACCTCTAACAAAGTTCTCCCAGAGAGAGTACCATTCTCCCCCAAGATCCAAGTCTGTGGCAGAGAGCCAATAATTCGTGGCATCAGTAGAAATATTTCTAGCTTGTGCAAGAGATATAACACCATAATATTCCAAATAAGTACACAGATCCTCTGGCAGAACGAATCCTGTACCCAAACCTAGAATTGGATCTACGCCAATTCTTATGATTTCACCATTTCCTGCCATCCATGTAAGACCCATTCCGAGCCAAGTAATGGTATTTATAAATCCCTTCCAAATAAAAGAAACGCCCATAGTGGAGAAGGATTTGCCTCGTAACCAAGTCAGAACTGAGTGATTCCTTAAGTATTTCACAGAGATTACTTTGAACCAGAGACCTTTGCCACAAAGAACGAACCAAAATGATTTAAGTATTAAGGAAATACTAAACCAGTGTAAATTTTTTATGCCCCATCCACCTTGATTGGTAGGCATGGAGAGAGAGGCCCAATCAGCTAGATGAAATTTTTTCTTAGTACCCGTGGATCCCTAGAGAAATTCGAAGATAAGACATCTGAGCTTCTTCAGGATTGATTTTGGAATGGGGACTAGAGATAGATAGTAGATCGATAAGCTGGCCAAAACAGCCTTTATGAGGACCAGTCTCCCTCCCAAGGATAATAACTTGAAAGACCAATGATGAATCCTCTTTTCAAACTTTTTTAAGAGCCAAAACCAATCTTTTACCAAGTATCCCGTAGGTTTTATAAAGTAACCAAGATAGTTTAAACCCAAAGAGATGTCTTGTGTTTTGAAATATAAAGAGCGTGAGATTCTGTTTAGAATCTCATCATCAGCATTGTTAAACAGAAAACAAGACTTCTCAGCATTTATGAGCATTCCTGATGCTTCGCAGAAAGTGTCCAAGATCACTTTGAAAGCTACCCATTCTTCAGAGGTACCCAGAACAAATAGAATTACATCATCAACAAAAATAAGATGGGTAAGGGAGAGGTCCTTTGAAATTTTGATCCCTTTTACCAGACCCTGTGGGCATCCTCAATAAGGAGGCTGAGTCCCTCAATCACCAGTATAAAAAGAAGAGGAGAGAGAGGGAAACCCTAATGGATACCACGTGAGGCAGTAAAAAAAGAAGAGGGGGATCCATTTATGAGAATAGCAAACTTGGCCGAGGTAAGGCACCCCATAATCCAGTTGACACCTTCCAAAGGAATACCAATTTGAAGTAGAATGAGCCTCAAAAATGACCAGTTGACTCTATCAAAGGCTTTGGATAGATCAAGTTTAAGAACAAGAGAACTCGTATTCCTTGTTTTGACAGTATGGAGAACTTCATGAGTAATTTCCAGAGGCTCAGAGATCTGACGATTAGTAAGGAATCCAAACTGCTGCACAGAAATGAAGCGGTCAAGAAGAGGCTTGAGACGACTCATAGCAACCTTTGCAATCAGCTTATAGATAAGGTTACAGAGTGAGATAGGATGGAATTCAGCAAAGGTTGCAGGATTGTCTTTTTTAGGAATAAGGGTGACAAAAGTAGAATTGAGGGAGGGCAGAATCGACCCAGTCATCCAAGCTTCTTCCACCAAAAGAACCATCTCATCCCCTAAAAGATCAAAAAAATCTAGAAAAAACTCTACAGGAAAACCATCAGGTCCAGGAGATTTGTCTTTCTTGAAAGACTTGAGTGCAGCTCTTTCGATTTCCAAAAGAGTCACCTTTGAGCTGAAATTAGACTGAGCCTCAGGGGAGAAAAAGGCTGGATAAATTTTAATGACATTCAACTAAGCTGAAATGGTGGTAAGATTGTCACCTTTGAAAATGCTATGAAAGTGCCTGAATCCTAGATCTTTCAAAGCTTGGTCATTTTCCACCACCAAGACTTCCTCATCCTTCAAACTCCAAATCACATTGTGGTTTTTCCTAGCTGAGGCTACAGAATGAAAAAATTTGGTATTTGAGTCACCCAAATTGGCCCAGATCATCTTGCTTTTAAGCTTGGCTGAAAGGATCTCATGGTCCCTTAACTTTTTCAAATAGAGTTGTAGAGCCTTGAGGGAAGAGAGAGTCTCTAAGGTAAGGATACCTGATCGAGAAGAAGCAATAATATCATGAATCTCTTTTTCAAGAAGAAAACTCTTTTCTTTCAGCTCAAGAGACTTATGGTGAGTCCAATCTTTGATTTTTGTTTTCAACAGTGTAAGATTCGACGAGAATGATTCCATGAAGAGAATGGTGGGATCCAAGGTTAGATGAGGCCACTCTCGTTTGATCATGTTAACAAAATCATCAAATTCCATCCAAGAGTGATTTAATTTGAAAGGGAAGGCACAAGGAGACGAGTAGTCTTTCCATTCCAAGATAACCGGATAGTGATCCGAGATGGCCGAAGGATAAGTCCAAACCCTGTGTTGAGGGAGGTGGTCGATAAGACTGGTAGATAGTAAGAATCTATCCAATCTTTTACTGATCCCATCATCGCCTGAGCAGCCATTCCTCCAGGTTGGACCAACAAAAGCAGGGGAAATGTCCACAAGTTGATGGGAGGAAAAGAGATGAGAGAAAAAGGGGGCTAGAGGATCAGGGTGGGCCTTTTGTCCCCAAATTTTAGAACAGCTCAAGGTAAGATTAATATCCCCAGCTAAAACCATATTAGGTTGACTGAGGAGACCACCTTGTTCAGCCAAATTCCAGAACAATTCACGATTGCTATAAGGCCCATAACAGTTGAGAAGGGAGAGATTCATAGAGGAGCCTCGAATCTGAATTTTGAGGAGAATCCCAGCCATTGTATTGAAGGATTTGACTTTGAAATATCGAGGGTTCCAAGCAGCTAAAAGGCCCCCTGATAGACCTGTGGAGCTCAGAGCACAATATTCCCACCCTGGGCGAAGTTTAGAAAAGGCCAGAAGTGCAGGATGCGAGCTAGACATTGCCTCCTGTAGTAAGATGAGATCTGGAGCAAGGGAAACAAATAGATTTTGAAGGATTTTATGTTTGGCCAGTCCTCCAAATCCATGTACATTAAAGGAAATAATCTTCATTAAGAAGCATATGAAACAGGTTGCTTTGCTCTAAGGGCCCGAGGAGAGGTAGTAAGGGTAGAACGAGCGACTTCCTTCAATCTGGTAGAAAGGGGAGTATAAGAAGGAGGTGAGTCTGAGGAGGCTAGAGGGATTTTTTTTTTTTCCTCCGAATAGTCACATTTTGGAAACGAATAGAGTCCAAGGGTAGGATAGAAGGAGAAAGAGGAGTTTTATCAGTAAATATATCTAGAGAGGTCTAGAGAGATGGATCCGCGAAAGAGGGGGCCAAGACTGGACTGCAGGGAGGCGAAGAAATCAAGGATGGCCTGGATCCAGGCAGTGGAGGAATGTCTTATCAATTGCATGGAGCCATATTTTTCTCAAAGATTGATTTAAGGTGACGTTACCATTAGGTGTACATCAAAGATGAACATATCGGTAAGAATACCTTCAAGAATAGGTGTGTGAACTATGAATATATAACAGTAACTTTTGTACTAACAAATGCCCCAACAAAATTCATCTGTTTGATGAATTCAATGTTCAAAGAATTGATGGAAAAGTTCATTATAGTATTTTTGGATGAAATATTAATTTATTCCAAGAAAACAAGGGAACATTAAGAACATGAGTTTCATGATTACTCTACGGAACCTATAAGAGAATCAGTTATATGTTAATATTATAAAATGTTCATTATATCAGAAGCAACTATTTTATTTGGGTCACATCATCTCTAAAAATGGTGTAGCACCGTGACCTACTAAAATAAAATTTATACCATAATGGCCTGCTCCCAGAAATGTGTTAGAGGTTAGATAATTTATTGGTTTGGCCAGATATTATAGAAGGTTTATGGAATCTTCATTTAATATTGCAAATCCAATTACATCCTTACAGATGAAGGGTGTGAAGTTCATATAGAACTAGGAGTGTGAATATAGTTGCAGATTCTTGAAGGAGTTACTCATATGTTCTCCAATACTAAATATTTTGGACCTAGACAAAGTGTATGTGGTATGTACCAATGCATATTTGGAAGGACCCTATGTAATTATAATGTAAGATGGGAATGTAATATGATATGATTCACGAAATTTGAAGGAGATTGAAAATAACTATGCTACTCATGACCTATAGTTAGCTGACATAGTTCATGCACTCTAGATGTGGAGGAATTATATCATGGGAAACATGTTTGAATTAAATATTGATCATCATAGCATGAAATATTTATTTGAATGACGTCATCTAAATTCCAAACAATCCATATGGATTGCATTCCTAAGTTAATTCAATTTTGAAATCAAGTACATAAAAGGAAAAGAGAACAGAGTAGCTAATGCACTCTGCATAAGAAGTTAGTTAATGCAAGTTTTAGCCATGAATGATTACAAGTTTGATTTAAAAATTAAGTTGCAAGATGTGCTAAAAGTATATAATCATTATGTATAGGTTGTGGAAGCATTATAGGAAGAAAACAAGCCATTAAAAGTTTCTAGTTATGCATTGGCTGAAGATGGAACTCTTCAATTCAATGGAAAAAATTATGTACCGACTGAAAGTTACTTGAAGAAAATCATATTACAAGAAATGGACAATGTACCTTATGCAGGTAATCTTGGTTATCAAAATGAATTACCAACAATTAGGAAAGAATAATATTGATTAGTCATGAAGAAAGAAGTGGACAGGTGTATTGCTCAATGGTTGGAATGTCAAAGGGAGAAAGCATAACAAAAACATCATGTCAATCTACTCCATCCATTTCATGTACCATAATGGACGTGGGATGTAGTGACCATTGATTTTATCACAAAGTTACCAAGGACACTGAAGTAGCATGATAATATTATGGTAGTAGTTGAAAATTTGTCAAATTCATCCCATTTTATACCAGTTTAGACAACATTTAAGGAAGCTAAGGGTGCAAAAGTATATATGAAGGAAATTTCCAAGTTACATGGAATTCCAAAGGCAATTGTTTCCGACTGAGATCCAAAACTAACTTCAAACTTTTGGAAAGTTTTTTCAGATAGTTTGGAACTAATCTCAATGTAATTACATCTTATCATCCACATATGGATGGACAGACTGAGCAAGTAAATCATATTATTAAAAACATGCTCTGAATGTATGTAATGGACAAGACCAATTAATGGGAAGACTACTTATATTTAGTAGAGTTTGCATACAACAATGGTTACTAGTCATCATTAAAGATGAGTCCATTTGAAGCACTTTATGGAAGGAAGTGTAATGTTCTAGTGAATTGGGACAATTCTGTGGATAGACTGGTTGTTGGAATAAAAATGATTTAGGATATGGAACAATAGGTAACTAGGGTCAAACAAAATTTGAAGATAGCACGAGACCAAAAAAATAGTTATGAATATAAAGATAAAATGAATAGATAATTACATATTGGGGACAAAGTGTTCCTAAATGTTAAAGGTAGAAAAAGTTCAGTAAGTCCAAGTAACTATAAAAAGGTGGTTGTGATATTATGTGGACCATTTGAGGTCCTCAATAGAATTGGATTGGTGGCTTATGAACTAGATTTAACCTCTATGGTTAAAATACAAAATATTTTCCATATTTCATTATTGAAAAAGTATGTTTATGATTCTAATCATATACTTGATTGGTCTTCGGTACAGGTCAAACTCGAAGGGGAAAACTAAGTACAACCAATAGGCATATTGGATAGAAGAACTAAGGATCTCAAGAATAGGGAGATATGACAGACAAAGGTCCAATGGACCCATTATAGACCTAAGGAAGTGAATTAGGAATTGGAACTGATCTAGGTGGATCTTCCAAATTACTAAAAAACTAATTTTTTTTAAATGTTGATCAAAGAAAATGGTTGTATAGAGCTTGCCAAGTTCTTTCCAGCAATACCAATTTCATTAAAAATGGACTTCAAATGTGGAAGTTATCGAGTCTCGAAGTTTTGACACATGGATCAATAATCTAGAGACACGTGGAATGCGCATGTTCTAGTTTCAACATTCGCAATCAGGAATTGGAAGTTGGGATGAAAATTAGAATAGTTGATGTGCCTGTGCCGACTTTTGACTTCCTCAATTGGGATTAGAACAGTTGGTATCAAAGTAGTCGGCATCAGAATGGTTTGTATGGACACAGTATGCATCAAAATGGTTGAGATCAATGGTACATAATATCCATGGATGATATACATCAACAACCGAGAATGAATCTGGAAGTTATAAATGCATAAGCATGAATCTTTGATCTTATCCATAATTTGTTCCTCTAAGATCTTGCATTCGATCTTGGGTATTTTCCTAAGTGATAATTTGGTAAAAAGAATATTATTTCATACCCAATTGGGCGTGGCACCTGCGGATCAAGAAACCAATAGATTTTGTTATGTAATTATGCAATTTTGACATGGAACGAGAGTACTAGAGTGCAACAAGGAAAACAATAGACAAATAATTCGTTGATAAATTGAATTTAGAAAATATGTTTAAGATGAAAAAATTCAAAGTTGACAGTGAGAATATTGATCACTGTGGTCATTACCAGTGCATGAGGTTGTAGAATGATTATGAGGTGGTTCCGTCCAGTAAAAGGGACAACTTCTCATATTGCATGTCAAGGGAGGTCTTTGGAAAATCTAATTAAGAATTGGTGTAGTCTATAAGTAACAGACAAAATCTATGAGAGTTCTCTATAAGTTTGAAACATTTGAAGAAATAAATTGAAATGACCCCATTGGAAGCTAGGACCCTAAGATGTAGGCCTTTAAACACAAACTTCATTATCAATTGGCACTATTCAGTTCATGGTTTGAATTTTTGTTGATTTTCATTCCTCTTATTGTTTGTATTTTGTGTAAAGAATTCCCATTTTAAAGTCTTTCATAAATAAGTTACTGTTTTAAAATCATTTACACATAACCAAATAATTCATGGTTAAAATTATCATGTAATATTTAGATCAAGTTTGTATTAGATATTGATTAGTCTCAGTATTTGTGAGTGTGCAAATTATTACTAGGTCCAAGCTTAAGCCATAAGAAGGAGAACTTGATCCTTTCAATCCTGAAATTGGATGGGTAACTTGAAGGAAGGAAATGATCGATGAAAATTATGGAGAAAAGGATGAGAGGGAATTTCAGAAATATTTCTATCAAATGGAAGACATGGTAGGAAATTTTTTTTCATATTACCAAAGGATTTTATAAAAGAATATAAAGAAGCAGATAAAGGAAGAAAGTAATACTTGAGGTATTGGAGGAGAAGCCCCTAAAACTCCATATCTGGCATCATCTTCTTCTAGTAATAATTCTTCCAATACCATATCTGATGCACATAAAAATAATTCTAAGAAAGCTAATATGGATACATCATTGTTAAAGATTAATATAAAATATAATTTTCCCATGTTTAATTGAGAATTTATTGTTGAAAAACATGGTGACTGGGTTAGGAGAATAGAGGTGTTGGTATGATTTCTATCTATGATTTTACCCAATATCCTATTTATTGATTGGGGTTTGTATACTTGGAGTTGCAGCGAAATATATGTCGAGCAAGAATATATTCTATGGTTTTGTCATGTAGATCATATCTAAATAGAAGAAAACTACACAAAACTAAACTTGGAGAGTGCATCAAATGGTAGAAAGAATAATTCTATTCAAAGTGGAAAACTGAATCAAATGAGAAGGCTAATCTATCATTTTTCAAACAAACTTACAAACTGGACTAAGCAATGAGAAAGAAGTACTTCTGATTTATCTGAAAATGTTGCTTGAGATATTAACTATTTTCTGTCAATCCCAATCTCTATTTAACAATAGTAAATCTAATATATTAAGACTCTAACTCAATAAACTAAATTAAATTAAATTAAACTAAATTAAACTAAATTAAACTAATGAATCATCACTATTCTTTGCGATGTTTGGTACGAGGAACATAGTCAAAGTGGCCTGAGAGCATGGTTGATATTATCAATGGATGTAATTCTATTTCAATTTCCAAAATGACATGAAAGCTAAAAATAAACAAGTTGCAAGAAAACTTAAACATCATGAACCATCATTAAATTTTATACCATTCACACATTAAGCAAATAACATCTATGAATTTGAAAACCTATCTATATTATCTAGAATTGTAAATTAACAGAGTTGCAAAAGATACTAACTAAAAAAACAAGTGAAATTCTATCATAATAAGAAATCAAAATTTCTATGATCTAATCTTTTTTATCGACTACCTAATAACAAAAAAGGAACACTGCTATTTTTCAGAAGGAATTCTTTAGCATAAATGAAGCATCATATATATTACTAGTGAATCTATTTAATGACAATGACTATGGAAAAGGACTATACTGTTGTATTCAATTCAACTAAAAGAAAGAAATCAGAGTTGCAAACCAATCAATTTGTTTATCATTTAACAACAAGACAATAATACTATGTTTCCATATAAAGAAAGTAAATTTATGGAAAAGAAAACCTGAACCATCTACTTAACAGCCAAACACTTATGCACAAATATTTATCACTAACCACTATCATTCGAAATTTCTTCACCAAGAAAGCTAAACTATTAAGAGCGAAGTTTGATTCTCCATTTTTACACAGAGCATTCCAAATACAAATGATTTAATTACTTCTAAAAAACAATGGGCATATTACTTAGAAAAGCAACACATGCTATTCATAAACTCACACGATTGCTAAAGGAAAATGTTTCAAATGTAAAACCTAACGAATTAAAAGTATTTATTGCTAGAACAGACATGAAATAAACTCTATGTTATCTCATCCACATGCACTACAATGTGAATACTATAACAAAATTCACAAGACAGAAGCAAAGCGTTTGTATTCCAACGAAACATTCAAACACGGGATTAATGTTACAATGGCACGATTCAATCTTAACAAACCTTTATACACAACAAAAATGGAAACACCATGATTAATTATATAGACAAATTGAATACAAAACACAATGAAAAGTACAAAATTCCATTGAGGTACCCTCCCATAGAACATTGGTTAACTTCTACAAATTATCTAATCGTTGATTGCATGAAGGAAAGAATACAATTGAAACATAAACAAAACATTACTTTTATATTATCGAAATCCAGGTTTTTTACAGTACCCTTAACATAGCTCAATGATTCCTTATATAATGATTGGAAAATAGAGAGAGAGGGTTGACTCTTTTAGTGGTCAACCTCTCTAAAAATAGACTATCTTAATGTCTAGAAACAGTCTCATTATGATCCAAAACAAAAGTTGTGTTTTCACCAATCGTTCATAAATGACTTCCTTCATTTGAGAGAGAAAATACCTTGATACTTGGAATGTGTAGGGATCAAATCATTACGAGTAGGAGAATGTGATCCATGTGACACAATTCAGTAATAGAACCCACATGCCTGATCACACCATAAGTGCTTCCAAGTATGTAAACCAACAATTTTCATGGTATGTTTAATGGTTCGAATGACTGTGCGGATGCGAATGGTAGTTTGAATGACTGTTCGAATGAGAACCTTCATATTCTTAAGAAATACTTCATTCCAAATAGATTCCAAATTGTTATATTAACATATAAAACAACAAATCTTTGAAAATTATATGGAAATTAGTTAATTAAATAGATAGATACCCGAGTCACAAAAAGTGTCAAAGGTGGAGGAAAATACAGCTTGATACATCATAATTAGTCATCACATAGTCATCCATAGGTATGGTTTATATCAAAATTATGGAAAAATTGAACCAAAATTGGGGCACCAACACTCCCCCAGACTCAAGGTGTGCCAGGTCCCACTATGCAAAAATGGAAGTCAAGAAGAAGGCTTAGTGGCTGAAGCAACTTCATTCTATTTCGAAGAAGATGAGATGGGATTTGATTTAGAGTGTTGATACCAGGCCTCCAAATTTTGAAACTTTTTCTGAAGAATTTCATGAGAAGAAGTAATAGCCTCATTATCACTATTGATATTTTGTATCTGAAGTCGCAATTTCATATTGTCTTGACGAATTTTATTGATCAAATCAACATATTTTTGGTTCTGCTCTACCAATCGAGAAACATCTTTCGTTAAAATATCCACAGTCACTTAGATACTTGGAGTGGAAGGTCCTAAATGGTTCTCAATATATTTAGGAGAACCTAAGTCCATTGAGGGTTTTCCAAAGCCAATAGGTACGATTTCCTTAGCATTAACCCTGACTGGAGTAAAATTAGGAGGAATCTTAGTAGCATGAACTTCGGGTAGTTTAGTAGAATAATCATCCAAATTAGGAATAGATTCATTAGGAGCTGACTCATTAGGTTTTGAGACATACTTTTCTAGGAGGGTCGATTGAACAGAGTATTCATGAAAATTAGCTGCTTTTCGTTTGGTAGGTAACTGAGAGAATGGTAGGAGTTTAGTCCCAGGTTCCTTAGGTACAAGTTCAAATGAGGAAGGTTGACTATGTTTCTTCTCAACTTTTTCAGATTGTAGAGATTTAGTATTTTTGTTTACACGACTAGAGTTTTGACAATTTTCAAAATCAAGGTTTTGGTGTCGAATTCGTTTATGAGAGAAAAAGGCTTTAGGACTAGGATTGTTGACCAAATTGGGATTTAAGACCTCATACAAAAAAATCTCCCAAGTATTGCTTGTCTATTTTAATTGATGAACAATTAACAACTTAATGAGGCTGTGATGATAAAGAGTTACCGATGTATTAACAATGTTCTTCCTAACCTGGGACGACATCTTCTCAAGGCTTCGTACGAAATAGAATGGAAAATTTATGGTTCGATTGAGAACAAAGTGGGATAGAAAACATAGATGATAGGATTTAAAAACAATGAACTTACCCTCACAAGTGACGAAGCGAATGATGAAAGCTAATGGATCCAATTATTCCTCCTTCACCCATTCTCGATGAAATCCTTTAGTTCCTACGACATGTTGATACTCGACCCTGAAGGAAAAATTGAAAGTAGATCGAGGTAGGAAGAGATGGTTGTGCCATTGAACGCCCTTTCAAGGGAGCTTTGTGGCAAAGGAGATTGATTCCTCTGTCACAGAGAAAATGAGGAAGCCGACCCTAGAAATCTTTCCATCGAATCCCTTGGAAAACAATAAGGAAATTTTGTGATCTTTTCCCTATAACTAGTGAAGAAAATGCGCCCAAACCTCCTGAAGGAAGAGTTCACGACATGTCCAAAAATCACAAATTTGAAGCAGGTCTTGGTATGTCTCAGGTTCATGGAGGGTAGGCATGATGATGAAGGAAACAAAGGGGAAATTGAGGATGCAACTTGAATGGAATGAGATTTGAGAAAGGAGTGAACAAAAGGTAGTTTTATAGGGCAAAGAGCATAATTTGGATTACAGAAGGGTCATTTAATTGATCAAAATTAATCGTGTTTAGACTTGAAATATGACATGTTCAAATCATTGTATCTCTTGATCTGGTACAAGAATTAATTCACTACCCTTCAATGATGGACGTGACATGATAAAATGGCCTCATATATGAAAAATTTAATTGGATTGTCGCATGATTTCTTCAATCGATGTCCAAAGTTGTAAAATTTGGGAAGATTGAAGAAACGAAATTGATATCGTGGGAATCATAAGGATATTAACCTATTCAAAATCACAATGACCCTTTTTAATCATAGAAAATAGATATACAAAGCTGGGATAATGATATTTAATAGATAAGGGAGAATGAAACAAGATGAATTGTATTTTTAGGAGCCCGAGAAGTGATAGAGTTAAGAAATATTATGGAATACACCTCTGCACTTACAATCATCAAGATCATCTTTGCATGATTTCTTGCGAAATTGATATAAATAGAGCATGCTAGTTGCTATACAAGTTGTAATTTAGGTTAGAAACAATGTTATGATTAGTCATCATATTCATAATTCTATTATTGAATTTGAAGAAAAAACATATACCTTGGCATATCTAGTAGTCTTATTACAGGATCATAGCTTCATTCACACCCTTCATTCAACACCTCATTCGACCCTTCTTTCAGCAGCTCTTTTGACATCTAAAAGAATGTGATTTCTTAATTTATATTCATCTGAACTCTGATTGTACAAAAAAATTTCTGATCTTGTGATTAAAATATTTTTTAGGATTACAAGGTTGAGGTTGTTGTTTTTCTAACTGCTCAAAAGTAAAAACAACAATGTAGCTGCAGCGGAGAAGCTGGAGTGAAGAACTAATTGTTTTTAGTCATGCTTCAAACTCTATATTGGAAGAGTGATCCAGCAGTCGGGCATATGAATTGATGAGATATTAGACACATGCTTCCTCTTGAAACATCCCATCAGATGAGCTGCTTCAATCTTCTCACCTTTTTATTCAACATGAATCACATGGTAGAAACAGACTTTAATACTTTCATCTGTCACTTGTGCTCTTCCTATGACGATAAACACTCCATAATATATTTTAGGATATAAATATATGAACTCTTTAATTTCTTCACAAGTAAACGAAAAATAGTCATGTTCCTTAGTCATCTTGATTCATGAAAAAGAAATTCTTATGCCTCTTTACTATCATAAACTTTCAGATAAAACTATAGTGATCTTTATGTCAATTATGAGAGTATTTCAACTTAATTAGCTTTCCTTGTCAATGACATCAATAGAAACTCAGTCAGGTCTCCCTAGTGCACAAGAATCACAGTTCATAGATAAATCCAACAAAATTTCACATTTAGATTCCTGGAAATGTTAAATGTATGGCCCCACTTGGAAAGATAGGATATATTTAATCAAATGGAGGTTAGAAAACTAATCCTAAGATAATCTTGAGACTATTCTCCCATGGCAAAATGATGGAGTTAATTTCCTTAAATTCAACCATACATATTTTTCTTCAATTAGACCCACAATAATTCTAACATATAACAAAGCCAATCTATAGAGTTTACACAATTTCCAATAAGTTTTCCTCCCCAAGCAGATTCCCCTCTATCAGGTGGGCCTGTTTAGTACCTTGTAAAGTTTTTCTAGTCATACCATAGGTCGGTACCCACTTCTAGCAAACCTTTTCAATATCCCAACAGGTTCCTCTTAAACACTCTTTGCATCAGAGGCTTGTGTCCCATATTTCCACTCTCTTTATATTTTCAACAATATATTGCCTATGAGTGAGTGGATGGGGGAGTAGCTCTGAAACTTTGTTACAAAATGGGATGGTATATGGGTTAGAGTACAACTAATGTTTTCAACATAGAACCAAGTAGATATTGCAAGAGGAGTATGTTGAATCAAAGATACATATGGTTGATTATATTAGTGTGTAGTGAATGGAGCCAAAGGATAATAATAAGAAGACTCCTCTAGTCCAAGGTTTCTTATCCAAGGGATTACAACTATGTTTCTCAATAATAACATCTCAAAGTTCCCTCATGTTACTATTCAGGAAATATTTCTCTACTCGCTAACTTGATATATAATTCAAAATGTATTGAGAGCTTGTGGGCTTTAGAGAGAGGAAAACTTTTTAGTTATCAACCTCGTTAGAAAAAAAATCACTAATAAATATCTTAAAATCTTACTAAGAAGAACATAAAAATATACACAAAAAGAGAAAAATCATAGGAGATAATTAGTTAAAGTAATAGAAATAATTTTAATTTGCAATTTCACTTTCAGTTGCAAACATAAAATAATCGAGGGGACATAATTTAGGATAAGTCATAAGTTTGTAAAACACTTTCATTTTTCAGTTGATGAGGCCATATGAGTTGATCATAGAAGTAAATTTCCTACGATCATAAATGCAAACCAATTGTCAATAATTATTCCTATTTATTAAAAGAAAAAGAAATATATTTACATATATACAAATGAAGATACTCTAAAACTAGATCAAGAACTAGGAGAGGAAGAAGAGGCTTCCTCTTCAGACATATCCATCACCTCCTAATATGATACATCCTACAAAAACTCTTGTTTAGATATATGTTTATGATAGAGTATCAACCTATGTCCATATACAATGAAAGAAACTTTTGAATCATCAATTGTTTTGATTTCTATGGATCCATTAGTTGTGACTATCTCATATGGACCCATCCAACGGGTGGTCAATTTCCCTTTAAAAATTTTAGACCTTGAGTCAAATAATAGTGCCCATTCCCAGTCTTGAACTATTTATGTTTGATGAATTTGTTATGCCACTTCTTACATTGATTTTGTACTAAAATTTCTCGTTGAATTGCATCTTGTCTTATTTCGTCTAATTCGTTGATTCATAGAATTAGTTGTTTTTGTGCTTCTTCTAGATCCATTCCTAACTATGCATCCATATGAAAGGTTCTTCCTTGAAATTAAATGGGTAGAAGAACTTTTTTTCCATAAAACGTTTAGAGGGTGTGTGTCTGATAGTATTCCTACATGTTATTCGCTAATCCCACAAGGCTTCTGGGAGTCTATCCGCCCAGTCCTTGTGATGTAGCCGGATAGTCTTGGTCAGGATGGGTTATAATACCTTATTTGTAGATTATATCTGGCCATTATCTTATGGGTGATATGGAAAAGATTTACAATGTCCGATGCCATACTTTTCGGTAAGTTCCTTCATTAAATTAAAGGTAAACTGCGATCCTTGATCAGTAACAATCTCCATAGGTACACCAAATTGGGTAAATATCTCCTCATACATAAAATCCACCACAAATTTCTCTATGGATGAAAAATAAGGATTTAGCTTCCACTGATTTAGTGACGTAGACTATGCAAACCAAGATATACTTCTTTTTGCGATACATAGGGGAGATTGGCCGTACAAAATGAAGAGCCCATTTTTCAAAAGGCTCAATCATAACCTGAGGTTATAAAGGAATCTCATCAGGTGATATAGGTATACCCATTCTCTGATAATTTCCACATCCTTTGGCATACTTAGCTGCATATTTGAAAATGATTGGTCAGTAATATCCAAAGTGCAACAATTTGTATGTTGTTCATTTGTTAGAATAATTTCCACAACACGACCCATAATGGAATGCATGAAGTATTTATGTCATCTCATCCTCTTGCACACATCGTCTAATGATAACACCTGGGATAATACAAAAAAGGTCATTGTCAACCCAAGCGTAGTTGGAACTTTGGATTACAAATCAATGCTTCTCATGTGGTAACTTCCTAGTTGCTGAATAGTTAGCTATATATGCAAACAAATTGGTTTGAACAAACACAACAAACAGATTCTCATCAGGAAATCTACCATCAACGAGACTAGCACCGTCATCGTGTTGGATACGAGAGAGAAAATATTCTACCAAATTTTCTCAACCACGATGATTGACGATAATGATATTGAACTATTGTAACAAAAGAATCCATTGGGTTACTCTTCCATTGGTGATTAGTTTGTTCATTAGAAATTTAATAGTAGAGTGATTCGTGTGTACAAAAACTTTGTAGTCTGTGATGTAGTGATGAAATTTATTGATAGCATATACTACTACCAAAAAATATTTCTCAGTAACAGTGTAAGTCAACTCGGCAGGAGTCAAATTCTTGATAACAAAGTAAATGGTATATGATACTTGGTATTCCTTTTGACCTAAGACCCCTCCTATGTCCGTATCTGAAGAATCAATGGATATGTGAAAAGGAAGGGCCCAATTGGGCCCCCAAAGTATTGATGCCACTGATAGCTTTTATTTTAAGGTCTCAAAAGCATTCTGACAGGATTCAGTCCACAGAACTTCTACATCTTTTATAAGTAATTTGAACATAGGTTCAACTAATTTGGTAACGTTTTCTATAAAGTGTCTATAGTATCCTACATGGCCAATAAATCTTCTCACCTCCTTCTAAGTTTTTGGAGAAGGGAGATTGACCATTACTTCTATCTTGGAAGGATCCACCTTGATCCCTTGAGAAGATACATGATGTCCCAATACTATGCCCTCAGTTAATCACATCTTATACTTCTCGTGACTAAGGGTTAAGTTTGTTTCTTGACATCGAACAAGAAATTTTTCAACTTTATCATGGGCCTCTTTAAAGGTATGACCGTATACTATGAAATCATACATGCATACTTCTACGTAGTCATGTATAAGGTCAACAAATATTCCAAAGACTACATGTTGTAAAGTAGCATGTGCATTGCATAGACCAAATGGAAACATTCTACAGGCATACGTTCCCCATGGAAAAGTAAAGGTGGTCTTGTCTTGGTCCCTAGGTGCTATCGAGATTTGGTTGTATCCAATACAACCATTGAGGAAAGAAAAGTATTGTTTTCCAGATAGAGTATATAACACCTGGTCAACGAATGGTAACGGGAAATAATACTTAAGAGTATCCTTGTTCAGCTCTAGAAATCCAACAAAAATATGCCATTTCCCTATGACTTTCTTCAGAACTACCACTAGAGGAGATACCCATTTACTGTTGGAAATTGGGTAAATGAAACCAACATTGAGAAGTTTTTGTAATTCTTCTTTAACTATGTCTTTCAGTGTTGTTTTCATCCTCCTCTAAGGATTTCTTATAGGTAATATGTTCGCATCTATGTAAATATGATGAATACAAGTATTGTGGTGTATACCCTTCATATCAGTGTATTCCCATGCAAACGCTCCGGTTGGACATTTAAGAACTTTGAGCAACTGCTCTTATTTGTTTTCATTTAAGCACGCATTTACATGTATAGATTTTTTGGGGCTATCCTCACATGTTATGGTATAGGACCTGTTGCAGCTACAACGATTTCCCAAGCTTCTAAAATTTGGGACCCTCCTTTCAATTTTTGTCTTGCTTAGTTTGTTGGGATTGCTTAACTTTACTGCGAGTTTTGATTTTTTGAGAATAATTATAGAATGAATATCCTTTTATGCTAATGCCACCTTTTAACTTAAATTGTGACTTACGGTGATTTCTTATTTCGATTATGGAAATTGTTTGAGTTGTGAATTGGGGTCGTAATCACCTACATAGCTGCCATTGCGGAGGCTCAATAGAATAACAACCTGATTCAAAACCCTATATTTTGTCGATGCACTTTTGTTTTATTTTATCACTGTCATGGTACTAGTCCTCTTTGCAGCTGCCATTTCGGAGGATCAATAACAAACGTTCCCACGGTTTAGAGTTACCCGCACCAATTTCATATTTTATCATTTTTTGCTCTATTTGCTATCAGAATTGTATTGGACTTTTGATCAGGGATTTGGTATTAACTGTTCCAATCGTCGATGGTTTCATATCTTGGTGGAAGCCATAGTCTATTTTAAATACCACTGTTGTAGCTCCGAGGCAGACTAACCATCCGACGTGATTGTTCTATTTTTTTCCTTTGGTTTGATTTTCACCGATTGTTTTCTTTTATTACGGAACCCTTAGCATGTGCATCTCCCACCGTTGCAGCTCCTTAGTAGGCTAATCACCCGTTCCTAGTTTTCCACCCGCTGATGAGGTTTTTTCTGCCCGATGCCTAGTACTGTTAGTGGTGTTTTTCCTACCATTTTGATGTGTTTTACTTTGTTCTTTGTAATAGCAGAGGTTTCCTGTGGATGCAGGTCGATGTTAAAGTTATCGGAGTGGAAGAGCGCGGTTTTGGGGTTGAGTGTTTTAAATAATGGTAGTTACTTTGTCCTGGTCTTGGTTTTCATTGGATTTTTTCATTATAGTTCACATATGGCCTGGAGTGGGAGGAAAAAATATATTCTATCAGGCACAAGTTAAGTTTTGAGCAAGGGTTTAAGCACAAACTTGTGGGATCTCTTCTGTCTTGAAATTCTTTATTAAAACTGTTTATAATTCATATTACAGGATGCATGTATTGATCTAGTTTGTGTTACCTTGTTAAACACTAATGATCTAATATGTTTAGGATAGGAAGATTGCAGCAAAGAATACATGCCTAAAAGGAAAATCACAAGAGGAGCAACCTTGAAAGAAGAAGTTAAAGCATAAAGAAACAAATATGTTTCTCGAAGAAAAGAAGAGAGCGAAAGGCCAATACCAACAAGATCTCAAAAGGACCAACGAATTATAGAGCGTAATCATTAAGAGCAGAGGCTCAGGCCTGGGCAGTTTGTCAGTTACCAAGTTTGTCCCTCTTCATAAAAGTGTTTATCTGAAATATAACATTTGTATGAATCATGAGCATTCACAAAATGACAAAATTATGAGATTAAAATGGTTGGGGCAACCCAAAGGTTTTTTTGGGTTTTTGTATAAATATAGGAAAGTTAGAGCTAAGAAGGACTTTTTCCTAGTTAGACATGTGAGAACACATTGTAAGAGCAACTATTTTGTTTTGCAATATATAATTACAATTTTTCCTGTTGGAGAAAGCTTTGGTGGAATGTTCAAATGTTGTGCAAATGAATGATGTTGAAGGGGAACTATTTCATTTTCATCTTTTATTCATTAACTGTGAGATCGTTCTAACTTGTTGAACCGATGTTCTTGTGTGAATGTTCTCTGGTTTATTTTATGATAATTTCCACTATGAGTAATGAATGTTTTCACAACAATGAGCTATATTATTGTTCATCTATCTATTCATGTTTACGTGTTTTGAATCAAAGAACAACTACCTGTGATTTTTCTTAATGCACGAACAATAATACATTACTCATTAAATGATAATATTGCTCCCTAGGGACAACTTAGTTAGTTTTATTTCCTGCCATGTGTGATTTAGATGCGAGAGAGTTTAAGACGAGAGGTAAGAACTTGCACATCACATTGTGACTGCTCCTCATTTTCTTTGTCAATCTGCATTTTAGAGAGGCAATTACATATCATACTTAAATTTAAAAAACACAAAAATATACACGGTGGACAAAACCGCAACTGGTAAAACCCTTTATTTTTGTTACTCGGCCTATGGTATCCAAATCGTAAGCCGAACATATTCCCCATACCAAAAAGTCACGGGATAGTTGGGAACGTTGACTGGGGAGAATCCCTTGTTGTTGTTGCCTACGATTTTCCAAGCCTCAATAGTTTTTGGCGCTAGAAGGAGGGCCACTAGTGCATGGCTAGCTGAGGAAACCCATTTCCTCAAAATTACTCCACCAGTGATAGTTTTGAAAGCAGCTCATTTCCTAATCCGATTCCTAAAGAGAATAGAGAATATGTGTATTCTTTGGACAATGAAGTTGTTAATGATATGAGAAGACACACTAGGGCTTATGTGAAGAATATTGGAAGATTACCGATTATCCCTGACTTGCCTAGAAGAGATTACAAGAAGAAAGAACGTCCTGTAGTAGAAGAATCTGTGTTAGTTGGAGATTGGGAAGAACTTATAGAAACAACTTTACAGGAAGTTGTTCAGCCTTTGAATCAAGTAGGCTATGATACACCTAAGGGTTCACCTGTGCATACTCCTATTCATTCACCACCTCACTCTCCACCCAGGATCATGGCAGGCATAAATGCAAATCAGCCACCTAACCCACGAAATCCACCACCTGCTTGGAAAGCCAGATCACCTCTAAATCTAGCACCTCCTTTGCATGACTTACCTCAAGCTTTTGAGAAGATGCTTCCCAAGTTTGACCCAAATGAGAAGATATTAGTAGATGATCACTTTCAAAGATTCTACTTGGAAATAGAAGGGCTAAAGGCTGGAGAACATGAAGATGTGGTTTGTAGACTTTTTCCACACACCCTTAAAGGAGCAGCAGCCTCATGGTATTTTGGTTTGCCTGCAAATTCAATCCTAGACTGGGATACTTTTGAAAGGACATTTAGAAGAAAATATGCAACCCAGAAAACTCATGTAGCTCTCATGAAAGGACTGTGCGCTTTAAAGAAAGAAAGAAAAGAGAAGGTGCATAGTTTTACTCAAAGGTTTGCAGCTTATCTTAAGAACTTTTTTGAGACTGATAATCCCTCAGATAAAGTTTTGATTGAATATTATACTTCATCTCTAGGGCTCGATTTGGCCATGTTTTCCAAGATGAAAGCCAAACCTATGCTAGCAGAGACTTATGAAGAAGCAAAGAGAGTAGAAGCTGAAAAGGAAAGTTTAGAAGATTATCCTGAGCAGTCGGGAGAGAAAACTTTTTGGAAGAAAGCTTTGTTATTTACTAAGCCTAAAGAGGAACAGTCACATGATTTTGAAGGAATGACGAAGATGATGCAGAATATTTCCAATAGAATAATAGATTTGGAAAAGGAAAAAGAAGATCAGAAGTATTATAAGCCTATTTACAAGAAAAGAGAGGATAACAATCAATCCAAACCTCCTCCACACAGTCCTACATCAATGAACTTAATGGAGGTAGAAATGGATAACTTTTTCACTTTCCACTAGCAGCCCCAATCTAAAAAGAATTGTTCTCAATGGATTAATTCAATGACCTTAGTAATGAATCAGCTGCTGGATTCCAAATTAACAGAGGCTGATGATGAGGAAGGAAAAGATAATAACAAGTCAACTGAAAAGCAAGAGGATGATGCCATGGTTTTATGGGACTGTGTCTCATTGTTTGATACTGAAAAGGAAAGTGATTTGAGACATGAGTACATATCAGAAGCAAATGTGACAATGAGAAGCCAAGGGCTGATAAAAGAATACAAGTTAATAATCCCGAAAATTAAGAGAATCTAGAAGAATGTAAAGAAATTTCAAAAAAGTACTACAGCTAATAAAATTCTTGAGTTTACCATTACCAATCAAAATCCAAAGCAGATTAACATGCCTACTAAGCCCACTGAAGAGAAGATCAATAATGAAAAAATGAATCTCACATAACATAAGATGGATTATGACATCGTGGAGGATATCAAAAAGGTAAAGGCAAATATTTTGTTATTTGAGATGTGTAATGTGCCGTAGCAGAAAGAAAATTTATTGAAAGCACTTGAAATACCCAAGGAGAAGCTTCCCACCAAAAATCAGCCCCAAGAAGAAGAAATTGGTGAAGCAAGTGTGGGAGGTAAGCCTAAATGAAAGACTCCACATTTTCTCCTTACTTTTGAAATTTTCAACTACAACATGCACAACTTCCTAGTAGACTCATGGGCATCAGTAAATGTTATGCCACTATTTGTTTGCAAGAAGATAAATGGACAGCCTAAACCATCTACCTGGCAGGTTATTCAGTTATACAGAACAAATGTGAAGGTAATTGGTGAATTGGAGGACATTTTGATTCAGTTATGTTCAAATGAAAAGGTATGTCAATTCATTGATATTGTAATAGCAGACATACCTGAAGCTTATGGACTTGTTTTGAGTAGGGATTGGTCAGCAAAGCTGAATGGATATTTTGCATCAAACTAGTCACACCTGTGGTTACCTTATAAAGGAAGTCCAAATCAAATTAAAGTTTTAAAAGAGCCCCACATGAAACACAATGTCACTCAGTTAGAAGGTAAGAATGAACCAGTGAATTCTGTTTTGGTGAATTACTTCATTGAGCTAGAACTGGGAAACTACCAAGAGGAAGAGGCCAATGGTACATCAGATACTCAGCCTGATCTCCTTCGGTTTTCACAGGCTAATGAAATTGATTGTAAAATAGTAGACTTAGCTTTAGATGTAGATGTTGATTCATGTACAGTAGTAGTAGATAATTTTTGGACACTTTTTTTTATGGATCTAAGACTTTGGAGAGATCAGGAGCCGGTTGTGTCCTTATTGATCCAAAGAAAAATAAACATTTTCTTTCATGTAGATTAGAATATGAATGTACCAATAACACTGTCGAATACGAAGCATTAGTTCAGGGACAAAGGAAAGCAATTGAATTAAAAGTAGAAAATCTGAAAGTGTATGGGGATTCTAAAATAATTGTAAAACAGATTCGAAATCAGATACATTGCATTTCACCTCATTTAAAAGCTTATCAGAATCAAGTGTGGGATTTGCTTAAAAGTTTCTATGCATTTAATATTGTATTAATTCCTAGACTAAAAAATGCAGCAGCTCATTTGTTAGCTACCTCAGCTACAAGGCTTGTACCCTCTAATAACAGATGTTCTATTGAATTACTTTTCAGGCCTTTAGTTCCAGACATGATTACCAATTTATGAGTTTTTGATGATGATCAGCAGATTCTGGAATGTTTAACAAATGATGAGACTTTCAAAGGGGAAATCATTGATGATGAAGAGCATCAAGTTGAGCTAAAATTCAATAATTTTATTCCTAAAGGATTCAGGACTTTAGAGTGGATGTTTGATCTAAACAACAAATTCAGAATACCAGCAAATGTCAAGACTCATTGCTCGTATTTATAATTCGAGCTGATAAATTTAGGAACTCAAGTTGAGCCCAAATATGTGAATTTGGGAAAGTGTTGATCTACATGTGAAAGAAATAAGCTCATCAGCCTGTTCAAACAATACAAAGATGTTTTTTACTAGACATTTGAAGATCTAAAGACATATGACACCTATATTATTTAGCATGTTATCCCTATCAGATCTGGAGTCAAGCCTTATCAACAGCCTTTGAGGAAAATGCATCCAAAAGTGGAGCCTCTAATTCAGAATGAAGTAAATAAATTGTTGGATACTAAAATTATCTTCAAAGTTAGACACTCATAATGGGTTTCAAATATGGTACCAGTAAGGAAGAAATCTGGAGAAATTAGACTATGTGTGGATTTCAAAAACTTAAATCGCGCTTCGGATAGAGACAATTATCCAGTCCCACCCATGGAATAGATATTGTAAATGGTTTAAGGTTCTAAATTGTTTTCTTTATTAGATGGATTCTCTTGCTACAATCAAGTGTTAGTAGCTGAAGAAGACAGACTTAAAACTACATTCAGAACAAGATGGGGGACTTTTGCTTACAGAAGGATGCCCTTTGGACTCATAAACGCTGGAGCTACTTTCCAGAGGGCTGTGGATATAGATTTATGTGGTCTGATTGGCATTAGTATTCTAGTATACCTTGATGACATCACAATATTTTCAAAGAAGAGAGAAGAACACACATTTCATCTAAAACAGATTTTCGAGCGTTGCCAAAAATATGGTATCTCGCTGAACCCAAAAAAGTGTGTATTTGCTGTTACAGAAGGAAATATACTGGGTCACGTGGTTTCTAAGGGGATCTCCATAGAACCAAAGAGGACCAAAGCTATCAAATAGATTCCCTTACCCCATAATAAAAAAGGCATGCAATCATTTATGGGGACGATAAATTTCGTGCGAAGGTTTGTGCCGGATTTTGCTCAAATTGTTAATCCTTTGCAGAAAATGGTGAAACAAAGTGTACAGTTCAAGTGGATTGATGTAGAGAAGAATGCATTTAGTAAAATAAATACATCTGTTGTGCATGCACCCTCCCTCAAAATTTTGGATTTTGAGAAAGATTTTATTTTGTACACTTTCGCATATAACGATTCACTAGCAGCGGTGCTTACTTAGAAGGAAGATGGGAGAGATGAGTTCCCCATATCATTTATGAGCACTGGTCTATAGGGGCCCGAATTGAATTACCCAACTATGGATAAACAAGCTTACACAGTCTTCAAATAGGTAAAACAATTCAGGCCGTAGATACTTAAGAACTGAACAAAGGTAATAGTTCCACACCCAGCTGTGAGGTCTCTTTTCGTACAAAATGAATTAGGAGAAAGAAGAGGCAACTGGGTAACAGCTTTACAAGAGTATGACCTTGAATTCAAGATAGCCTCCATATTTAAAGGGAAAGGATTGTGCAAACTAATGACTAAAAGTAAAGACAATGAAGAAAATAACTGGGAAAATGAAGTTGAGTTACATTTGATGGATGTATGTCCTCTTTTCACAGCTCCAGATTCCTGGTATCGAGACCTTGTGCATTACCTTCAGGAGGGATTGTTACCAGAACATTGGAATTCTAAGCAAAGAAGAGCACTGCGTCTTAAATCAACTTCATATCAGATCGTTGAAGAAATATTATTCAGGAAGAATTATGATGGAGTTCTTCTTAGATGCTTAGAGAAAGAAGATGTGAGGAAGGTCATGATAGAGTTACATTGGGCCTACTGGAGGTCATTTTTCTAGAGATACAACAGCCCATAAAATTCTCAAAGCTAGATACTATTGGCCCACACTGTTCAAGGATGCACATGCCCATGTCAGAAAGTGCGATATCTGCCAAAGGTGTGGAGGAAGACAAGCTAAAGCAGCAGGACCATTAAAGCCTGTGATGATAACATAACCATTTGAGCAATGGGGAATTGATATTATTGGAGAGATAAAACCAAATTATTCCTTGCAACACAAGTATATCTTGACGGCAACCAATTACTTCACTCGATGGGTTGAATCCATTCCATTGCGTAAAGTGAATGAAGATGTGGTCATGGACTTCTTGCAAGATCATATTATGACCAGGTTTGGGGTTCCAATTTATCTAGTTTTCGATAATGCTACTTATTTTTCTTCCATTAGATTAACTGTATTTGCTCATGAAAAAGGAATTAAGTTGCATTATTTTTCCAACTACTACCCACAAGGAAATGGTTTGGAAGAATCTACAAACAAGAATTTGATTAGAATCTTGAAAAAGACTGTCATAGAAAACCAGAGAAGTTGGCATTTAGCACTACCGAACGCTCTTTGGGCTGAAAGGGTCACACCCAAGAATTCCTTAGGTGTGTCACCATATACTCTTGTTTATGGAAAAGAACCTATACTTCCTCCTAACATTATGCTACCATCTTCCATAATAGCCCAAGAATCTAGAGGCACAGACAACGAAATCCTACAACTGAGAATTTATAATCTTTTGAAGGTGGAAGAGTCTAGATCCAAGGCCAAAGAACATTTTAAGCAACAACAGGAAGTAGTGAAAAGGTGGTTTGATAAGCACAAAGATGGAACAAAGGAATTTGAAGTGAGAGACCTGGTTCTTAAATGGGATCACCCGCATGATGAAAAGGGAAGCACACTAAGTTTCAATAGTTATGGGTAGGTCCTTTTAAGATTGCGGCAAAACTTGGCCCCTCAACCTATAAATTGCAAGATTTACAGGGGTGGGAAGAGAACTTACCAATTAATGGTTTAGTTCTCAAACCTTATTTTTCTTGATTTTTTGTTTTTGTTTTGTACATAAATAAGTTGATTTGGTTTTTTACGTCGATTTATTTCATTTCTGCTTGTTTTTAGTTAAAATTTATTTTTAATTTCAATAAAAGAGGAAAAATTTTGGTTGCATGGAAAGCATCAGAGTTTTGGATTAATTGAGATCTTTGGGTGTAAGATTGTATCCTATTATTTGAATATGATGGAATTTCTTCTAGTAAATAATTTTCCTAAATGGCTATGAACACATTGAAGTCTTGCTTAATCCCTGAAAGATAACTCGAGATCAAGAGGTCTAGAATACTATTTCGAGACCCCGTCCATCTCACATCTAAAATGTCCTAGGGCCCGTGACAGCAAAAGACCCACGGAAAGGAAGCAAGGTAAACAATATTCTATATATAAATGATCCCATGCCAAGAATTGAAAGCCTAAAGGCTAATAAGAGTCAAAACTCCTAAAAAAAAAGCAATATCTATCAAACTAAAGTACCGAATCATATAAGTACAAAATTGCCAAAAGTTCTTCTCCATCCGTGAGCTGAAAATTAAATACATCTCTCACACAAAAGGACACTACGGATAAAGGATCCTGAATAAAAAATTCAGAAAGAAAGGCATGAGGAGGACTCAAAAGGACAAAAGGTTCACAAGCACACAAAAGTGGAAAATGGCATGGGAATGAGGAACAAACGAATATCTTTGTTTACCATATGTTACATTCCTATGGTGTCCAAGCTGGAAGCTACCCAAAGATAGAGGTAAAATGAAACTCGTTTATTTTGGCCTTAGAAGAGTTATCTTGACTTTGAGATTTTGCGTTCCATTTTCCTAAAATTGGACTATCATCAATGTTTAAAAGTACATATATTTTCCATTGGGGAAATATATACATCTAAAATAATTCAACATGTTGTTTTTATTGTTAAACAGTCTGTTACTTGAGGAAGAGTCAATTCAGAGATCTGGGTTCACCAGTTAGTCACCAATTGTTTCAGCTACAACGATTTCCCAAACTTCTCAAATTTGGGACCCTCCTTTCAATTTTTGTCTTGCTTAGTTTGTTGGGATTGCTTAACTTTACTGCGAGTTTTGATTTTTTGAGAATGATTATTGAATGAATATCCTTTTATGCTGATGTCGCCTTTTGACTTAAATTGTGACTTAAGGTGATTTCTTATTTCGCTGACAAAAATTGTTTGGGTTGTGAATCGGGGCCGTAGTCACCCATGCAGCCGCCGTTGCAGAGGCTCAATAGAATAACGACTCGATTCAAAACCCTATCTTCCACTGATGCACTATTTTTTTATTTTATCACCGTCGTGGCACTAGTCCTCTTTGCAGTCGTCATTTTGGAGGATCAATAACAAATGTTCCGACGGTTTAGAGTTAACCGCGTCGATTTCATATTTTATCGTTTTTTGCTCTTTTCGCTATCGGAATTGTGTTGGACTTTTGATAGGGGATTTGGTATTAACTGTTCCGATCGCTGATGGTTTCATATCTTGGTAGAAGCCATAGTCTATTTTAGATATCACCTTTGCAGTTCTGGAGTGGACTAACCATCCGACGTGGTTGTTATATTTTCTGCCTTTGGTTTGATTTTCACCAATTGTTTTCTTTTATTGTGGAACCCTTAGCATGTGCATCGCCCGCCGTTGCGGCTCCTTAGTGGGATAATCGCCCGTTCCTAGTTTTCCACCCGTTGATGAGGTTTTTTCTGCCCAATGCCTAGTATTGTCAGTGGGGTTTTTCCCACCGTTCTGATGTGTTTTACTTTGTTCTTTGTAATGGTGGAGGTTTCCTGTGGACACGGGTCGATATTAAAGTTGTCTAACTGGAAGAGCGCGGTTTTGGGGTTGGGTGTTTTGAAGAATGGTAGTTACTTTGTCCTAGTCTTGGTTTTCATTGTAGTTTTTCATTCTAGTTTAGATATGGCCTAGAGTGGGAGGAAAAAATCTGTTCTATAAGGCACGAGTTAAGTTTTGAACAAGGGTTTAAGAACAAACTTGTGGGATCTCTTTTGTCTTAACATTCTTTATTAAAACTGTTTATAATTCATATTACAGGATGCATGTATTGATCTAGTTTGTGTTACCTTGTTAAACACTAATGATCTGATATGTTTACGATAGGAATATTGCTGCAAAGAATACATGCCTAAAAGGCAAAGCACAAGAGGAGCAACCTTGAAAGAATAAGTTAAAGCATAAAGAAACAGAGATGTTGCTCGAAGAAAAGAAGAGAGCGAAAGGCTAAGACCAACAAATTATAGAGTGTAATCATTAAGAGCAGAGGCTCAAGCCTGGGCAGTTTGTCAGTTACCAAGTTGGTCCCTCTTCATAAAAGTGTATATCTAAAATTCAACATTTGTATGAATCATGAGCATTCACAAAATGACAAAACTATGAGATTTAAACAGTTGGGGCAACCCAAAGGTTTTGCTGGGTTTTGTATAAATATAGGAAAGTTAGAGGGAAGAAATACTTTTCCCAGTTAGACTTGTGAGAACACATTGTAAGAGGAATTGTTTCGTTTTGCAATATATAATTACAATTTTTCCTGTTGGAGAAAGCTTTGGTGGAATGTTCAAATGCTGTGCAAATGAATGATGTTGAAGGGGAACTATTTCGTTTTCAACTTTTATTCATTAACTATGAGATCGTTCTAACTTGTTGACGGGGATGATTTTAAGGAACTATACTTATTTAAAAATGTATAAATGTTGGCGAATATTACCAATTCTTAAAACAACAACTATAAAATGATTGGCAATATTTAAAAAAAAAATTAATTTCCAAGAATTTTATATCATTTATATAATAATTTGGTGATTTTTAGGGTGAAAATTTTTTACCCCATCAAAATTGGCCGAAACGGGGATTCAAAAAATTAAAAATGGCGAATCTTTATTGGGATAAAAACATGGAAAAATAGCCCACTAGGCTAAAATTGGCCCCTAAAATTATCCCTGCTTGTTGAACCTATGTTCTTGTGTGAATGTTCTCTGGTTTATTTTATGATAATTTCCACTATGAGTAATGAATGTTTTCACAACAATGAGCTATCTTATTGTTCATCTATCTATTAATGTTTATGTGTTTTGAATCAAAGAATAGTTCCCTATGATTTTTCTTAATGCAGGAATAGTAATACATTACTCATTAAATGATAATCTCGCTCCCAAGGGACAGCTTAGTTAGTTTTATTTCCTGTCATGTGTGATTTAGATGTGAGAGATTTTAAGATGAGAGGTAATAACCTGCGTGTTGGAGAAGGGTCCTGCATCTACAGGAAAAGCTGCTATATCGGGACGAGAAAGTCAAAGGTAACCAGACCTGAGCAGCCGAGAAGAGAGAGCTCACCCACTGCACTTAAGGCAGCGGTGAAGACAGGAGAGCTCAGCTACCCTCATAAATAGAAAAGGAGCAACATGCCGAGGTATTTAAGACAAAGGACAGAAAGGAAGTGGTGCCCATACCCACGATCAGCGCCGGGAAGCATGGAAGACTGCAGAAAGCTGTGGTGTGACGGAAAGCGGCAGCTCAAGTACAGATAAGCCGACTGTCACTAGTTAGGGTTTTTGGGTTACTAGTGGTACAGTCCCACGGTGTTGTAATGGTGAGACCTTCAGGCCGCCTATAAAAGCATGTATTTTGTATAGTGAAAGGTTATCTAGTCGGATAATCTATTAGCTATTCAGACAATTAGCTAGGAAGAGAGTCAGTTAATCTGTTAGTTCATAGGAAGAGTTGAGCTTTGGTTCTGTTATTCAGTCTGTAGTTATCTTACTGTAACCAGTAGCTGGTTCCTTCAGTATGAATGTAACAATCTGCAGGGATTGAGAGAGAGAGAGAGAGGAGGAGAAGAATATTGTAAGAAGGCAATATAGAAGGAGAAGAGATCTAAGAGAGAAGGGCTCCCGGTTGTGTGTGCAGAGTTACCCAGAAGATCTCAAGCTGCATATGAGGTTGTAGAGGAACTGTGTTCACCTTTTAAAGATATAATATAAAAACCAGTTCCTGTGGAAGTAGCTTCTACCCTGGAAGTGAACAATGTAAAATCCGTGTGTTGTGTGATTATTTCATGTGATTGTGATTGCTTATGTACTATTTGCTATCTGTTACATGAATGTTGTATATCAGTTGATGAGTATATGCATGTTATTCCTCAGTTTATAGTAACATAGGAGGTTAACAGTGAGTTGAATGTATCAAGTATCCTGCGTATGAGTTTACCAGTGCTTGATTCACCCAGTAATAGTTACAGTGTTAAGCAATTCCAGTAGATTCAGTTCAGTGAGTGGAGTAGAGATGATGTTAAGTGTGTTAGACTATAGAAGCTAGTGAGAACGTGTTTAAGCACCTTAATGAAAGACAACTGAGATATTATATAGGGAGAAATACCCTTAGACCTTGTGAGTCGTTGAGCATATTAAGTGTTGTCGTAGGAGACATCGCAGTATAGAAAGGCGATATCGCACCGTTAGAGAGGCTACGGTGAGCGATATCGTAGGTAAAGAGTTAAGTGAACGAGGAAGTTGCACATCATCAGAGAAGCTGTGATGCGATAAGAGTCATTTCCCTACCAGAGTTAGTGAGAAGAGAGAATTGCGCTTCGTAGAGAGGTCCCGATGGCTAAGAAGAGTCGAGAACCACTAGAATGCTATAGAACCTGGTTGAAGACACTTGAGTCTTTAGCCAACCCATCCAAGATCACTTCGGGTGAGACTTCAGGCCGTTTTGCGGTCTATCACCGAAAGGGCCAGTGAGCTAGGGGTTTTGTTGGTACAATCACAGTAAACCCGGGTCTGCCCAATCAAGCCAACAAATGGTTCCGTCGCCGGCTTTGAACATATTCAAGATATAATGTTCTGTTGGCATCCTACTAAAGAAGAACTCAACTAGTGGGTTGGGTCTAAGGAAAAAGAATTTGTTGTGATAGAAAACAAGAGTCCTATGTTGAGTATAGAGGACTGGTTACACAAACATATCTTCACAGACCTGCATACGATATTTTTTGCGACCTATGGAAATGAGTTGTACGACTAGTTATCAAAGTTGACTGATAAGCATATATTCAAGAAAAAAAAAGAACATTGTCTGGACACTGGATTTGCTTCAGACCACGAGGAGCATAAACAATCCCATTTCACGAGCAATCGACTTCTAGCTTACGAGTTTTCTAGAAGGCTTCATCACAGAGTTTGCAGTTGAGCAAATAAAAAGCTTCAGCGAGGCCGAGCGGTACTTCTTCAAAGGATATCGCGGTAAGTACCTAAACTCTTTAATATTTTCCATTAAGATGTTATTACATGAAAAAGGAGTAATGGATATGTTCTCAGATCAATAAGCTAAGAAAGTGTAATGTCACAAGAGTTTGAGAATGATTTTGATGACATCGGATGTACACGTAGTGGAAAGAAATATAAAGTAGATTTCAGATATTCCATATTTGAAAACAGTTCAGATAATACTAGACAACAGAGTCATAGTAATATAGAAATAACAGAAGGGGGTATCCCTTACCACCCTTATACCCCACAGAAAGCAACCGGGACTCGGAACAATCCTGTAGGAACTCCATCTAGTAGTTTGCATACAGTACATACTACCGCTACATCACCTACACCTACACCGCCGAGTGGTAGTAACACGGCAAATCAGCATCCACCACGCAGAAACAGAATGGGGGATGACATGAAGTTACCTACCTTTAAAGGTACAGAGGCAGAAGACCCTGAGTAGCATTGGTTCCTATGTGAAGCTATGTGGACCATTAAACAGATTCAAGATGATAATACTAAACTTGTACAGTTAGCTACCACACTTAGAGACAGAGCTCTAACATGGTATATGAAGTATACCACAGCGCAGCCCAGAACACTTATACAGGTTAGGACCGCCATGATCAAAGAATTTAAGAAACCTAAGTCTGAGTCACAGTGCATCACAGATCTCAAAGACATTAAACAGTTACCTTCAGAGTTAGTATGGGACTTTGATCAGAACTTCAAATCCCTTATAGACCAAGTTACCTTTGAGTTTGCACCGGAGCAGCATAAGGAATGGTTTATCGCAGCACTTCTCCCACACATCAAACTTCCACTAATGCAACAGAGACTCCATATGCAGGATGAAGCATTGGAGATGGAAATGAAACTAGAGGCTTCACCTCTAGCTGAGACTAGTACAGGTATGACAAACCTACAAAACCAGTTAGCAAATCTCATGTTACAGCTGCATGAGATTAAGAAAGGCAAAGAGATTGCATAAGAACTATGGTGTACCAAGTGTAAAGGACAGGGCCATACGAAAGATAATTGTCTAGTATTTGTTGAATATTTAGCAAGTGGGGCTCCTAACCCCTTAGCACAGACCCAAGGGCCATGGTGTGAACTTTGCAGAATAAGAGGACATAAACCACAGGAATTCCCTCTACTTCAGAAGTATATACAGAACCCTAAGAACTTATACTGTAACTTCTGTAAGTCAATCGGCCATGATGAACATAATTGCAGAGCCTACGATCTCATGATTGAAAGAAAACGTGACTTGTACAGAGTCCAATCAGAGACACCAGGTCCAGCAGCAGGACCATAGCATGAACCAGCTCATGTTGGCTGTGGAGGAGGATTCAGAGGACAAGGGCATGGAGGAGGCTTTGGCTATGGTGAAGGCTTTGGTCGTGGCCATGGACTGATCACTTGTTACAACTGTGGAGTTGTAGGACATTATGCTAGGGACTGTCAGAGCCCTACTACCACATGTAACTATTGCAAATCTTACGATCACACTATAGAAGAATGTCCTACCTTGATAGCCAAGATCAAATAACCTAAGCTAGTAGTACACCATAACATTCAGCTTATTGCTGCTGAGCAGAAAGAGCCAGAACCAAGAGTCAACATTGTGACTAGCAGCGGTGCTTCCACTAGTGGGACATCGTAGGATACCGAAAAGAACACAGGTCTGGAATGGGTGCACAAAGCTACTAATAAATCAACACCACTCGACCTACAGAAGAATAAAGAAACATTTCAGGAAGATAAAACTTTCTTTAGTGACCCTTCATAATCAAGATCGCAGGTACTGCCGTCTAGGGGCGTACCACAGCAAACACCTTATGGCATTAGCCCTGTGCAGACATCGCAAGCTACCACATCTGGAAGGTGCGATGAGGATGAGATGCCAGGAAGTGTACAATCCTTCCTACGGAGTTGCTTGAAACTTGTGAGAAATGAGAAAGCTATCGGAGAGCTTCAGCGCATTATAGACCAGTGTCAATTGTCTTCTTCTGTGAGCAGTACGTAGTGTGCTGTTCATAACATCATGGGACATACAAGAACAGGAAGAGAGATGAGACTCGCAACAGAGGTTGGAGAATTTGAAATGGATGAGGTAATCCTAGACTTAGGATTAGACGTAAATGTTCTGACTAAGCAGACATGGGAATAGATGGGTAGCCCTAAGTTAGCCAGATCACCTATCCATCTAAGACTAGCCAATCAGTAGAGGGTATCACCACTGGGTCGATTACCACAAGTGCCAGTTAATATTGATGGAGTTCGCAGCTTTGCCGACTTTGAAGTTATAGAAATCATTGGCGATAGTAGACCGTATCTAGCGCTACTAGGTATTGATTGGGCAATCGATAACATGGCTGTTATCGATTTGAAGAAAAGACAAATGACCTTTGAGGATACACAGATCCGGGTCATCGTACCATTGGATCCTTTTCAGGGTCCTAGATATATTTAACCTATCAGAGCGGAGGAAGAGGTACGCAATATGGAGAGCCTCTATCAGATGACGGCTAATCAGAGTGATTACATCAACCCGACCGCAGAAGGAAACATTAGTTGGCGATGCGACAGCTCATGCGCAACGGATTCGGAGGTTGGTTTAGAAAACTGGCAGAATAGACTTTACGAAGTCTCAGCTCACAGATGTGCGTTTATGACTAAGTCACTGCGATGGATTGGCACAGAAATTAAGGATACTTCGTCATTTGATGGCTTAGCAGACGTCAACAACTTTCTAGAGTAGTTTGAACAAGAAATTCCTCATGGGCAGAGGATGTTAGTTATTGACCTCGCAGTAAGAGCCACACCTGCAAGATGGTGGCATGCACACAAACAACATATCGCATCGTGGGATGACTTCAAGAGACTGATGGCGATCATATTCTCTACTAATAATGAGTGTCTACAGCAAAAATATATAGGAGAAAGTGACCCCAGGTCACACATTCAGAGTTGTGAACAGAATTGGTCGGACATTCCCGAGGATGAATGGGTTCACCTATTCATTCACACTTTAGACCAAGTCCCAAAGAACTGGTACACCAAGACCGAGTTGCGCAAAGGAACCATTACATGGCCACTTATGATAGACAACTTTGAACTCACCTTCTCTTTTGAATCTGAGTATCCAAGTATTGAACAGGCCCTAGAGGTAATAAAGACTAAGATATTTGAAGACGGTACCCTATCAGTGTCTGCTCAACCTGATTGGGTTATCCAGTTAGAAGATGCGCTTGAGTGTTACAACGTCATAGAGGAGTCAGATGACGAGGATGAGAATCCTTGCAGTATCAACATTCCATAATTAGAAGGGACTCACGATGTTGATGGACCAAAGTTAGAAATCCCAGCTATCACCGAGCCTATCAAGATAAAAAAAAATTAATATTGGCAGAGAAGCAGAACCAAAGTTTGCCTCTATTGGAGACTATTGGGATGATAAAATAGTAGGACACATTGCAGATCTGCTCCATGACTATTAGGACTTATTTCCCACTAAGTTCATAGAGATGAAGGGAATAGTTAGAGATTTGGGAGTCATGCGGATACCATTGAAAGAGGATGCTAGGCCAATTAAGCAGCGTCCATACAAATTAAATCCGTGGTATAAAGAAAAAGTCAAGGATGAAATCGATAAGATGCTAGCAGCAGGCATCATTGATCCCATAGAAGAAAGTGAATGGGTTAGTCCCATCGTTGTGCAAGAAAAGAAAACCAAAGGAGAAATCAGGATTTGTGTTGATTTGCGCAAACTCAACAACGCATCGCTTCATGATCCATTCCCGACACCTTTTACTGATGAGGTGTTAGACAATGTGGGAGGAAAAGAGGTCTACTCCTTCACTGATGGATTTTCAGGCTATCACCAAATCAGAATCCATCCAGAGGATCGATATAAGACCACCTTTGTGACAGAATGGGGCTCATTCCAGTATACGGTAATGCCCTTTGGTATTAAGAATGCACTAGCTATTTTTTCCAGAGTAGTAGTTGCTGTATTTAAAGAATACATCCATAAATTCTTAGAAGTCTATTTCGACGACTGGACTGTATTTGGATTAATCGACAAACATATAGGAGATTTGAGACTGATGTTAGAGAAATGTAGGCAATACCAGATTTCTCTTAACCTGAAGAAATGCATATTCTGTGCGCCATTTGGTATTTTTTTGGGTCATATTGTTTGCAGACAAGGCTTGATGGTAGATCCTGCAAAGATTGCCATCATTGTAAATATTCTAGCACCCAACTCAGTTAAGCAATTGAGGACAGTGCTCAGTCATACCGGGTACTATAGAAAATTTATCAAGGGTTATACAAAGATCACAGCACCTATGGAAAAGCTGTTAAAGAAAGACGTGAAATTCCTATGGAACGAGGAATGCCAGCATAGTCTTGGCACTCTTAAAGAGAATATGGTTACAACACCCATATTAGTCTTTCCAGATTGGACCAAACCATTTCATGTCCATGTGGATGCATCTGGCATCTCACTAGGGATTGTTTTAACCCAGCCAAGAGAAGGGGTTATCGATCACCATATCGCATACTCCAGCAGAAAGTTATCCTCCACGGAAAAGAACTACACCACTACAGAAAGAGAAGGATTAGCTATGGTGCATGCTCTACATAAGTTCAGGAACTACCTATTAGGTGCCCCATTCAAGATGTTTACTGACCATTCTGATTTAAAGTACTTGGTCAATAAGCCAGTGTTAGGGGGGAGGAGTATGATTCAATATTACTGCCAATGGTTACTCCTATTTCAGGAGTATGATTTTGAAATCATTGTAAAACCAGGAAGATTGAATGTTGGACCTGATCATCTATCGCGAATAGAATCGGGAGAAGAACCAAGTAACCTAGAGGACAATTTTCCAGATGCGCAATTGTTTTCTATCCAGATCGCAGATGAGTACTATGTTGATATCATTCACTTTCTCACTACAGAGTGGGCACCAGTTGAGTTTAATAAGAAGCAAAAGAAGCAGCTAGTTGTTAAAGTAACAGACTTCACTTTGATCGCAGGACATTTATATAAGTTAGGTCCATATGAATTCCTATGCAGATGCATTATGCCGCACGAGAAAGAGGCCATTATGAGAGAAGCACATTTCGGTACCGCAGGAGGTCATTTTGCAGGAAAGCCGACTGCGCAGAAAATTCTGACTACAGGATTATGGTGGCCTACGTTGCATAAGGATACTAAGTAATTTTGTAGATGCTGCGATATCTGCCAGAGGGTAGGAAAACCTTCGTGAAGAGATGAAATGCCGCTACGACCACAGATTACCCAGCGAGCATTTGACAAATGGGCTATAGATTTTGTGGGTCCTATCAGCCCACTAGGAAAATGAACCGGTGCAAGATACATCATCACAGGAACAGAATACCTCACAAAATGGGCAGAGGCTAAAGCAGTAAGGAGTGGTGATGCTGCTACAGCTGCACAGTTCATTTTTGAAAACATCTTCAGTAGATTTGGATGTCCAGTAATTTTGATGAGCGAGCAAGGCACACATTTTTTGAACCGCACTATTGAGGCCTTGACGGAGGAATTCCAGCTACAGCACCATAAGAGCACACCATACCACCCACAAGCTAATGGTACAGTGGAGGACTTTAACAAGATTCTAGAAAATGCTCTTACTAAGATCTGCAACAGCCAAAGAAACGATTGGGACCTCAGGGTTAGCGTTGTATTATGGGATTATAGGACTACATGCAAGAAAATTACAGGACACACACCTTTCAGCTTGGTGTATGGACAAGAGGTTGTTATGCCTATGGAATATATTATTCCCAATTTCAGAATTGCTCAAATTACTGGGATGGCTGATACAAACACGATGAATGAAAGACTAAGGCAGATGCTTGCCTTAGAGGAATATAGATTCATCGCAAGATTCCATCAGAAAGTACAGAAGGCACGAGAAAAAGCTTGGCATGACAGGCACATTAAGAGCAAGATTTTCAGATAGGAGACCTAATGCTCCTTTATGACAATAATTTTTTTAAGTTTCCAGGGAAGTTCAAGATGCATTGGTTGGGGCCATATCAAATCCATCAAGTTACAGAAGGAGGTGTCGTTCAGCTCAGTAAACTAAATGGGGAGCTTGTTCCTACCTTGATTAATGGCAGTAGGCTTAAGCTATATAGTGATAGCCACTCCACCTCCCAGCCCTAACTCAGACAGTATGAAAGTGCAGATGTCCAGTGTAGTTGAAAGGAGGCATCGCACCAGGAATTAGTCTACACCGGCAGGTATTATAAGTATAAGGAATCGCATAAGGACGGTTCATTTTGTGCAAGTCATAGGATGCTTGGGGAAAAAAAAATGTTCTGATGATGCTGTGCGACATCGCAACAACGTAATGATTCCCTGTGCCACGTAGAAACTTTTGAAAAGGGACAGAAGGCCAGTCACTTCGCCTTCTGACAAAGCAGTTAATCCAGATATGACATATATACATTGCCCTAGATTTGGAAACAGTATAATGATTTTTTCCAGATTTGGTAAAATCTTCGACGAGACCGACGCCTGCACACAAGTTTTGAGGGAAATTTGATCGGATTTCAGAAATTAATGAGGATCGGATTGATAGGTGTTGTCTTATCCATGCAATTAATACTGCCGATAGGTCTAGCCTAGATGACCATTTCTTCAGAGATTATCGCCTTTGTTATAAATACAGAGATCATTCATACAGACAGGTTACTTTTACGATTTCTGAGAGCTATAGAGAAATTTGAAGAGTTTTCCCTGTGCAAAGCTATTCCAGTTACATAGTGCTAGTTTTCCCCAATTTCGTAGCCATTGCCCATCCAGAGTACTACACCGAGTGGTGTATATCCAAGGAGGAACCTTTAGAAGACATTGTGAGACAATTCCAGCATGGTGGCCTCGTGTCTGCTATGACAACGCTGCCCAAGGGTGTGAAAGTAGGTACATCACAAGTCAGACAGATGCCAAGGATGAGGAGTCAAGCATAGGACGTAGAAGATGTCATCAAAGACTCTGCTGAAGAAGAAGACAGACGAGCCGATCACTGAAGATAAGAAAGCAGAGTAGAGGAATGATGAGAAAAAATCTCCCACCAAGAAGAAAGTAAAAATGAGAAAAAGAAAGCAACGGGAGAAGGCAGCTGACCTATCTGATCCGCTAAGAGAAGAACAAGAGATTGTCGAGGCAAAGAAATGAAAATCTGAAGATCATAGGTAGCATGAATACCTGGAGCGATTTGCTGGGAAGAAAAATGAAAGGGGACAACAAATCAAACAAGCAAAACTCCAGCGTGTAGACAAAGGCTTGTTCTCAGAATGGAATTCATGGTTTGTTTCACTTTCGTATGAAAGGATCCAGACTGAATGAAATGTTTCGAGAAGGCTGGAAGATACAGATTTATATCTTCCTTATAGCATGAGTTCTAACCCAGATAAAGAGGAAAGGATATCTGGGGAAGGCTTCTCAATGCCTTAAGACCCTTCAGAGAGCTACTGACCTACGCAAAGATAAGAGAGACCTACGATCTAAGTTTACAGAATATTCCAGCATTAGTCAAGCTATGCTTGAAACGGCACAAGAGTGTGTCGAAGCCATGGATAAAGAAGTCGCGGGACTTCAGGAAAAACCTACAAGGACTTTGCAGGAAGCCAAGGAAAAGCTACAGAAAGAGAAACCAGCTGTTAGTGGCTCAGGGATGAGCCACAAGTAAGTGTTAGGGGACTATTGGAGCAGGGTCCCGCAGCTACAGGAAAAGCTACTATATCGAGACGAGAAAGTCAAAGGTAATAGTACCTGCGCAACCGAGAAGAGAGAGCTCACCCACTGCACTAAAGGCAGTGGCGAAGACAAGAGAGATAAACTACCCTTATAAATATAAAAGGAGCAATGGGCCGAGGCATTGAAGACAAAGGACAAAAAGGAAGCGGTTCCCATACCCACGATCAACGTCGAGAAGCGTGGAAGACCGCAGAAAGCTGTGGTGTGACAGAAAGTGGCAGCTCAAGTACAGATAAGCTGACTATCACTAGTTAGGGTTTTTGGGTTACTATTGGGACAAGCCCACAGTGTTGTAATGGCGAGACCTTTGAGCCACCTATAAAAGCATGTATTTTGTATAGTGAAAGGTTAGCTAGTCGGATAATCTGTTAGATATTCACACAATTAGCTAGGCAAAGAGTCAGTTAGTCTGTTAGTTCATAGGAAGAGTTGAGCTCTGGTTCTGTTATTCAGTCTGTAGTTATCTTACTGTAACCAGTAGCTGGCTCCTTGAGTATGAATGTAAAAATCCACAGGGATTGAGAGAGAGAGAGAGAGGAGGAGGAGAATATTGTAAGAAGGAAATACAGAAGGAGAAGAGATCTAAGAGAGAAGGGCCCCCGGCTGTGTGTGCGGAGTTACCCAGAAGATCTCAAGCTGCATATGAGGTTGCAATGGAACTGTGTTCACTCTATTAAGATATAATATAAAAACCAGTTCTCATGGACGTAGCTTCTACCCTGGAAGTGAACCACATAAAATCCGTGTGTTGTGTGATTATTTCATGTGATTGTGCTTGCTTATGTACTATTTTCTATCTGTTACATGAATGTTGTATATCAGTTGATGAGTATATGCATGTTATTCCTCAATTTATAGTAACATAGGAGGTTAACAGTGAGTTGAATGTATCAAGTATCCTGCGTATGAGTTTACCAGTGCTTGATTCACCCAGTAACAGTTACAGTGTTAAGTGATTCCAGTAGATTCAGTTCAGGGAGTGGAGTAGAGATGATGTTAAGTGTGTTATATTGTAGAAGCTAGCGAGAAGCTGTTTAAGAACCTTAATGAAATACAACTGAGCTATTATACAGGGAGAAAGACCCTTAAACCTTGTGAGTCGTTGAGCATATTAAGTGTTGTCGTAGGAGACATCGCAGTATAGCAAGGTGATATCGCACCGTCAGAGAGGCTGCGGTGAGGGATATTGCAGGTAAAGAGTTAACTGAATGAGGAAGTTGTGCATCGTCAGAGAGGTTGCGATGCGATAAGAGTCATTTCCCTACCAGAGTCAGTGAGAAGAGAGAACTGTGCTTCGCATAGAGGTCTCGCTGGCTAAGAAGAGTCGAGAACTACTAGGATTCTACAGAACCTAGTTGAAGACACTTGAGTCTTCAACCAACCCATCCAAGATCACTTCAGGTGAGACTTTAGGCCGTTCTACGGTCTGTCGCTGAAAGGGCTAGTGAGCTAGGGGTTTTGTTGGTATAATCACAGTAAACCCGGGTCTGCCCAGTCAAGCCAACACTGTACATCACATTGTAACCGCTCCTCATTTTCTTTATCAATCTGCATTTTAGATAGCCACTTGCATATCATACTTAAATTTAAAAAACACAAAAATATACACGATGGACCAGGCCACAACTAGTAAAACCCTTTATTTTTGTTACTTGACCTACGGTAGTCGGACCATAAACTGGACGGATTCCCCATACCAAACAATTAGGGGCTAGTTGGGAACATTGACTGGGGAGAATCCCTTGCTATTGTTGCCTACAATTTTCCATGCCTCAATAGGACCCTATATGTTCTTCTATTGTAAAGACACATGATGTATATGTAAATGTCGAGAGGTCCAAATTCTCTTGAAATTCATCTCCAAAAATATGAACAAATTGTTAGATTTTATCATTTAAGCAATATGATCTTAGGATCTTATCTGAGAGAATAAAATGCACAGCAATAAACACAAGAGACAAGAGACACAAATAATTTTCCTTGGGGAAACCATAAAGGAGAAAACCCCGCAACTTCCTCAGAGATAGAATGAGCACCAATGGCATCATCATGGGGGCTTCACTTGTTGGCCAATATCCTATCACGTTAGTTCATGTTGTGGGTTTTAAAATTATAAAAAATCAAACCAATATATTGCAGGTATTGGGGGGATGAGGGGTTTAAGGTGGGGCTTTGTAGGGTGGTTTATAAGGATTGAGGTATAAAAAGGGGTGGGGAGGAGGTTTTAAGTATTGGGAGGGGGTTTCAACAAAAAGATTTTGGGTCAATATCTCTTGAAATTAAGGGTATTCTTTAATATCCCACGATCGCACATGCTATGTGAGAGGTTCACTAAGTGAAGTCCCTGTTGGCAGCAGTAAAACCCAAAGACAGTAAGATGATCTCCAACAGCTGTTCTCTCTCTCTCACTTGAGAGAGCTTCTCCCCTCTCACTCATGCACCTGAATTGAGTGAATATATGTATGTAATAAATAGAGAGGCTCACTCTCTATTTATATTCTTTCGTTCACTTAATATTTGAGTTCGTTATGTAGGCTTGAGTAATCCTAACTTAGTTGTGTAAGCTCGAGTAACCACAACTAGGTTACTAATGACCCAAATTACATTAACTCACTAGGTCCGACTTCTCTAGGATATTCTAACAACCCTAGTGCCCCACAACTGTAGGGAATTTAACCCTTGATCAATAAGGAGGGTTACCTCTATGACTTTACATGACCTGTTTACATTGTTGAATATCTCGATAGGAACATTGGGGTATGACATGACTTTATTACATCAGTGATACTCCCAATAGGGGCATTGGGGTATAATATACAAGTGAATACATTCTGAAGTTACAAATACATCAACACTCCCTCTTAACTCGGAAGGTATTCTCTCGACACAATTTATCAGCACAAGTCTTCTTCTCTGGGTCATCACTGGATCATCATCAAGTCCTCATCATCAATTCTAGATCATCATTGGATCATCATCAAGTCCAAATCATCAGTAGATCATCATCACTTCTTCCACTATCTCAAACAAATGGTGCTATCTCTCAATTCTACTTGTCACAGGAAGTTCTACAAAGCCAACCCTTTTTCATGTTGGTTGTAGGCCTATCCTCCATGTAGGTATTCATTGTCTTCAGCACTTATATTTGACCATGGAATGAACCATGTCAGAAAGGCCCACCTAGCACTTACATCGGACCATGGGAGGAACACATCCAAGAACCATGTCAGAAAGGCATGCCCAACACTCACATCTGACCATGGGAGGAACACATCCAAAATCCATTTTAGAAATGCCCAACACTAAAATCTGATCTCATATTTTTAGATTGGATCTGCACATACATCTAATCTCATCTTGTCAGAAAGGATCTGCACTTACATCTGACCTCATCTTGTCATAAAGGCTCTGCACTTACATCTGACCTCATCTTGTCAGAAAGGATCTGTACTTACATCTGACCTCATCTTGTTAGAAAGGCTCTACACTTACATATGATCATGTGGGAACACATCCCGCAATCACATAAGAATGGATCTGCACTGATCATGTGGTAACACATTCCACAATCACATCAGAATGTCTCTGCACTGATCATGTGGGAACACATCCCACAATCACATCAAAATGTCTCTGCACTGATCATCTGGGAACACATCCCAGAATCACATCAGAATGTCTCTGTACTAATCATGTGGGAACACACCCCATAACCACATCAGAATATCTCTACACTTACATCTGACCATGTGGAGCCCAGCCTTCCACCATGTAAGAAAGGCTAACGGACACATCAATTCCCTTTGGAGGGAACCTCGATCTGAAGAACACCAAGATTCTCCCTGAATTACTCAAACTTCACTCTAGCTAATGGTTTGGTCAACACATCATCTATCTGCTCTTCCATCACAACATATTGGAGCTTCACTACTCCTCTCTGCACCATATCCCTGATATAGTGATATTTGATCTCAATATGCTTCAATTTGTCATGGAACACTGGGTTCTCCAACAACTTCACAAAACTCCGGTTGTCGCAATATATACAAGTAGCATCTAGCTAGAGATCAAATAAGTCAGACAGTAGCTTTCTCAGCCACACTACCTCACAACTAGTCGAACAACCTACAACATACTTTGCTTCGATTGTACTTAGTTCCACACAAGATTGCTTCCTGCTAAACTAGGAGATCACACCTGATACCATACTGAAGCAACACCCTTAAGTGCTTTTCCTATCAATGGAACTGCCTACCCAATAGGAATCCACATAACCCTCCAGGTTAATCTTCTGATTCACTTCATACTTGAGCCCATAGTCAACTGTACCCTTTAGGTACCTCACTACATGCTTTGCAACCATCAGGTGAACATGTCTCAATGTGTTCACAGAAATGCAAATATTTGGTCTTGTATTTGTCAGGTACATCAATGAACCAATCATCTCACGATACATTGTGGCATCAATCAACTCTGATGAAGTAACACTCAATAGCTTCAGGTTCGATGCCATAGGTGTGTTCATGGCCTTATAGTCCATCATCTTGAACCTCTTCAGGATCTCTACTACATACTTCCCTAGTCCCAGGGAGATTCCATCTGCATTCTGCCACACCTCTATTCCTAGAAAGTAGTGCATCATATCCAAGTCCTTCATCTCAAAATCAGTAGCAAGTCTCCTTCTTAGAACTTTAATGAGTTCCTCTTTTCCTGTCAGGAACAAGTCATCGACATGTAACAAGAGCATCACTAGTATTCCACCTTCAACCTTGAAGCAAAGGTAAATCCTAGATTCATCAGTAATCTATCCATCCTGTTGTACCATGTGGAACCTTAGGATCTTCTGCAGTCACTCCCTCTAAAGTGGAGCATCATTCTCCCTCTATCTTTCGTACTCTATGCATTGAAACATTATGTACTAGAGTGACAAGTATCTTCCTCTGCTACTAATATTCTGTGTATCCATCTAGGTTCACTAGATACCAAGATCCTCTATCTTGAACCTTTCAAAAATTATTCTCACACCCATTTGTGATCTTGTCATCCTCTATAGGCTTTCATCTTCAACCTTGTAGCAAGGGTTAAGATCTTCATCACTCTAGGTGATATTCAAGCTCCTCATGTATGTGTTATCCCATGGGTGTCTTCTGAGCTCGTACAAGGCCTTCTTTAATTTGCACACATGATTCTGCCTATCATGTGTCTTAACTTCCAATGGCTGCAAATGTCTCTTCGTATTTTATACCTTCTTTCTGTAAGAAGCCTTGTGCTACGAATGTTTCCATGTATCCCATGATGTTTCCATCTACTACATGCTGGATATTGTAGATCCATATGGAAGACATTATGGACTTCCCTTCAAGTCTCGATACTGCATCCTAGACATCATTCTTCTTGAACTAGAACTCTCCTTCCCTTTCTTCTTATCTACTTCTTCATAGCTTGAAGGCTCTACATCAATGATGTCACTCAATAGTGTCACATAATTGCACTGTGTCTGAGGACTCTTGAATTCTTTGAAAGTATCATCATATTCTTCTTTATCTTGGATTATTTCTTGAATTGTCATTACTTGTTCTTTGGAACAAGTCTCATCCTTGTTTTCTTGTAAGTGATTGTACGCGATCTTTCCTGCAAGTCAAATGCATTTGTATGGTTATAAATATTTCGTAATGGAAAATTCTTATGCATAAATATATGATCATGCAACTATTTTAGCCAGTACAACATTAATCCATATCTCACGAAAACTTTCTAGATGCCTTCCATATCTACCAGGACAATATTGAGATTTTGCACTAATCCAATATGTCAGCAAAGAGATTTCATTCTAGATAAGTAGCAATGGAGAGTTGTATAGCACCAAGAGCTACTTACCCATCCATGTATATTAGTAGTATACTGTCATTAATGAAAACATTCTATCATGCATATTACATCAAGTGGATATAAACAAATGCACATCAAAACAATATCATGAAATGACAATTGAATACTTATCTTTATTTGTTCCGTGGGTAGACTCCTTTCAGCTTCATCATCTTCTTCATTCATAACAACATCATTTCTTATCCAAATTCTTAAGATGGATAAGAGGTTCTTCAAGAATTGAGTTCTTCATATTCCTCATCGCTTGAGGTATCTTCTTTGAATCATGAAATCTTGATCTTTAGTTGCTCCCATCTTCTTTTATCTTGTTATGAGTTGAGATTCTTCTTGTGTGTGATCTTCCCAGATTTTGCTGAAAGTAATGGCTTCCTTTGGGAACACATTACTCGAATGAATGAATCCCATGATCCTAAGAGGCCATTCAAGGTGGTTATCACAACGTCTGCATTCTCTACTTCTCCATCCACTGCTTCAAGTTGTTCTTTGATTTGAGAGACCCTTGTAAAGTATGACTATATAGTCTCTGTATTCTATATCTTCACATTCTTCAACTGGCTTCTTAAATTCATCTTCTGATTTATGTTCTTCCCTTAAAATAGCTTGGTCAAGGAATCAAACATCTCTTTAGGTGTCTTTAGGGAAGACACTTGTGGTATAAGGTGATCCTTGATTGAATCAGCAATGATCTTCTTGTGTAAGTATTTTAGCGTCATCTCCCTCTGGAACTGGAACCTATCCACTTATGTAGGTGTCCAATTCATTTTCTTCAAGAACTAGTGAAATCCTATACTTCCATGCTTGGAATTTTTCAGCTTCACTAAGCTTGTCATCAAGCCAGTGTGATAGGTCATTTTCAAATGAGAACCTCAAATGTAAATAACAAAAGATTAGATCTTACTGATTTGAGGTATCAGTCCTGCTTCCGTACACTACTATATTTCGATCCAAAATCCGACGGTTTTTTCTGACGGCGCATGGATTTTTTATTTTAACAGTGCCAAAAATCAGGAAGATAATTTTTTTTTTGAAATGGTGGTGATCAGCGTCGCTTAAGCGACGGCTAGGCTTGATAAGCGTCGCTTAAGCGAGGGCTAGGCTTGTAAGCATCGCTTAAGCGACGGATATCCTCCTAAGCATCGCTTAAGCGACAGAGCTTAAATTACTCATTCATTTAATAATGTCTTATCAATCATTTAATAATTTGTCGTAATTGGTTAATTATTTAAAATGGAAAGCGACGCTTAAGACATTATCCCACACACATTAAAATGGAAAGCCTAGGTTCATTTTTCATATAAATAGATGTACGGCTAGGTTCATTATCTCACACACTGAGTCTCGCACTTATCTCTTGGTTAAGAAGTGCGAAATTTGTAAGGGTTTTTTTTTGGCGTTGCTCTTTTGTGGGGATCTTCCCACTTGGTCTTGGATTTTGGCGTTGCTCTTTTGTGGGGATCTTCCCACTTGGTCTTGGATTTTGACGTTGCTCTTTTGTGGGGATCTTCCCACTTGGTCTTGGATTTTGGGTTTTCTCTTTTGTGGGGATCTTCCCACTTGGTCTTGGCCGATTTTGGCCTTGCTCTTTTGTGGGGATCTTCCCACTTGGTCTTGGATTTTGGTCTTGCTC
>LPNX011092184.1:0-23259 GCA_001517045.1 Pseudotsuga menziesii | reverse complement strand
TTCGAGCTTCCCAGTAATGCCTCTTCCATCTCATGTTTCGAGCTATTTCAGCAACAGCTAAACTCTCTGGGTCTGTTAGTAGACTTGGTGGGAGGTTGTTTCCAGAATATGTTCGAGTTTGCTTTGATCCTAGATCTTTGAGCCGAAATACAAACCAAACAAGACTGGATTCGCACAGTGGGGACTACCTCATTGGACTCAGCTTTCAAAGGAAATCTCTCTAAAGTGGACGCATGTCTGGAATGCACACAAAGTGGAAGCCTAGTTACAAATATACTGGTGGACACATACAAAAACTTGAAAAACGAGGAAAGTAGTAGGAAATGATTTTATATCATTTGTCTATATGCAACCGGTGTGGTTAATGAGCTCGGCCCCAAGAACATAAATATTTTTGAGTGTATCCTCGACCTTCCCTTCGTTCAAACCACATCGAATCATCGATTTGTGTTCTACACTTTCATTACCATTTCCACAAACCTTCTTCTTATCTATGGTCTAGGGATTTTCTATTGTTTGTTGGTAAAAATTANCAAACCACATCGAATCATCGATTTGTGTTCTACACTTTCATTACCATTTCCACAAACCTTCTTCTTATCTATGGTCTAGGGATTTTCTATTGTTTGTTGGTAAAAAATATTGATCTAAATGTTGTGCATAGAGGATTCATGAGGTGAAACAAGAAACTTCTAAAGGCGATTGTGAAACCCAACACTTAGACAGTGTGGTTCGACATTCGATTGATCAATGCCATCACATTATATTATATTTATAATTTTGGTTGTTAATTAAGGTTATTAGTATTCAGTAAATAGTGTTGCCATGAAACAGTTTTCCACCCCACCCTGCTGATCCTAAAGTTATCCAATCCCATTCTATTTTACTATGTAGTCTTTCACACCGGATCCAACATTGTTGATTTAAAATATAATATTGATCCGAAAAGCTAAAATAGGTAACAACAAACTAAATCGAGGTGGAAAAGGAGGTGTTGGAATATTTAATGTACAACCCTATCATGCCATTCCATGTCAATTTGGCATAATTTAGCTATGAGGTAGAAGTTAAAAAATATTTTAGACGAATAGATGAGTTGCTATGTTGTAACAATGGAAACATATTTTGTTGTTTGATTTCTTTNCAATTTGGCATAATTTAGCTATGAGGTAGAAGTTAAAAAATATTTTAGACGAATAGATGAGTTGCTATGTTGTAACAATGGAAACATATTTTGTTGTTTGATTTATTTTCAAACGAGAATTTGTTTATATTAGAGTAGAGGAGAACATGCATGCCTTCTCCCAAAAGGATCCGTTTACTTGGCCCTATTTAATTCACAACCAGATAGGGAAAGAAAGGGTCCTTACAAAACATGCCCTCCCTTGATTAGCCCAAGCCAGCCCAATCCCTATCCCGATTTCATCTCTTCTTGATGTTGGTGTTCTCCTTAAAGATAAGGTTTGGTTTTTCCTCAAATTCATATTTCTATATAAGGCATTACTTGAGCACCTTCAATCAGACTAAGATGTCCATGTTCTCCTTCAGTATTTGGATTCTATGAAAATAAAGTTTGAGAGTTTAGCAATATGTATGATTAATGGGGAAATAACCCTATTTTCCAAATTGAACCCATCGTTAACACTTGTGTCATTTTATGCTTTCATCATGGGTGTGATATTTATGATGTTGATTGTGATTCCTTTCTTGGATTTCGCAGCGGGGACACGCATCTTGGATATTATGATGTCTGTGATGGAGGCACCAAATGGGGATGTCCTCCCTACATCGCAGCATCTCAATGGACTGCTTGTATCATTTGTGGGTTTATTCATACTATTGGAATGCCTTAATATTGATCTTCCCATTATGTTAACCGTAGACACTTGAGAATTCATCGAAGCAAGATGATCAAGACTCCGTCCTGCTACTCCAGGATGATCATAACTGTGGCCAAAGACAAGTATGAGTGCTTAAGAAGATATGATGATGTAAATATGAATGCTTCTGCTTGACACACTATTTGTTTGGGGTTTATTAAGGAAGTCTTCATTCTTCCCAACTGTAGATATTATTTCCATATTCCATATATTAATCATTGGATTCTTCTACTTCCTACAAACTCTTCATGCCCTACTTAGAGTCACTGTAATTTTGAATGGCCTTCTCTCATAAATACATCTCCACATTACTACGATTTGGATTTTTGTAGACATTATAGATTGGTTTGGTTTTGTACTTAGACTTTCTAGTCATTATCAATGGATTTGGACTATTCTAGAGATGGATTGGAATTTTCTAGTCATTATTGATGGATGGAATCCAATACTCTACTCTAACCTTTGGGGAGATCGAATTTCCATTATTCCAAATTTACTTTTTATTAATACTTGTATTATATCTAAATTATTCAATTACTACTCAATTTATAAGAAATATATAGATTGAATCTCATTAGAGGAAATTTCAACTCAAAATGGGCCTCCTAAAAAAAATTAATAAAATAATAAAATAATATTTATTAATTTTGGAGGAAGAAAAGAAAAAAACTACTTTTCTATTTGTATTTTCGACATATCTCCCCATGTTTTTACTGAAATTTCAATCAAGAGAGCTTGTTGGATGCGGAATTAAATTCTGCATCCAACACTTACCCACTCGGCATACTTTTGACGGACCCCGCTACCCCAAAAATAAGAAATACCTGAAAAAACGTGATGAGCGGGGGTAGCAGGGTCTGTCAAAAGTATGCCGAGTGGGTACGCGTTGGATTCAAAATTTAATTCCGCATCCATCAAGCTCTCTCGATCAAAATTTGAGTAAAAACACATGGAGATATGTCAAAAATACAAACAGAAAAAGTAGTTTTTTTTATTATACCTATCCCCAAATTTATATTAAAAAAGTGATTAAGACCTATAAGGTATTTCAAATTTAAAGCAATTTCATTGGCCAACACATGATGACATGGAATTTGAATAAGAGTTAAAAGGCCCATTTTGAGTTGAATTTTCCTCTAATTGTCTTAGGGGTTGTCATGATATTGTAGTGAATCATAATCAAATAATAGTTATTATGTAATGGATATGATTTTCAAACAATTCCCTTGCGTTCACAATTAGCCTGATCCATGCACAAAGTGTTTGCATCAATGTAATATCCCGAATTTTGGACTTAACACTTATAGGCATGTGCTTATTGATTATGATGATTATCTTGATGTTTTACTTTTATATTGGGTCAAATATCCCACTACATATGAACATGATTTGTTTTATATACTAGGTGTAAGACACTTATTGATGATATATATATATGTGCGTGTTTGTGTTGGGCATGGACCTTGAAGCACATGATTGATGAGATGTTTTGTGTTGAGCAAGGAGCTTTGGAGCACTTCAGTGATTGATGATTTGTGTTGAGCGAGAAGCTCTGGTTCACATGAGTGCTTACCTTTGTGTTGAGCGAGAACTTCTGGAGCACATGAAATGATAATTAGATGTGTTGGGCATAAGGCTTCGATCCTTCCATGTTGACATTGAGCATAAGCTCTAGAGCATCGGATCCTTGGCCATTGTATCCCTTCGTGTATCGTACAAGTACATCCTAGCATTAGTGTTGAGCGAGGAGCTCTGGAATTGCACTGAATTGTAACTCCCTGTTAAAGAATTGAGTATGGGATTTGGTATGTGCTAGGGGATACTGAGAAGAATTTAATAACTTTTGAGTGAAAATGACTCGAGAAAAATATTGATCTCATCATACTTATTTATAAGTGATTAAATGAAATTTCAAATTTCTGTATTCTCATGAAAGTACTGAAGATCTACCACATTATACGAGAGAAATATAACATGCAAGGACGTTTAGAGTTTCCTAACCTAGTAGACCTAAACCATCTACCTACTTGACCTTAATGAAGAAGTGTCATTAAGTCTAGGGATCATGGTATATGATGCCCAAAGACAAATGTTAACAAATGTTATATTATTATGTACTTTATACATGGTATGTATAAAGAGTTAAATATAATTATAATATTAATGATGAAAGAAAAAGAAAAGCTCCATACAATTATTATTTATTATGTAAAGATAATAAATAGTCCAAAACCTAAAAAGTCTAACTAGGAACTAGTAGAAAGTTCCTAAGTTGAAATATTAATAATTAACCAAAGTAATTGAAAAAGGTTAAATCAAGAAACCAAGGTTTCTTGATTTAACTGTCCCGTTTGACTGAAAAGTCTGTCTATAAAGACTCAAGCCAAGGAAAGGCTTGGAGTTCTGATCTATCATTAGAGGAGTCATTTTACTGCTTATTGTCTCTCAAGTAAATTCTTGGAGAACATTTTCCTAGAAGGAAAAAGGAGAACTGATCCAAATATGATATACCAGATAGGAAACCCTACCTTATGACCTCTAAGCTACTTGCATGTTGGAATCCAGATCGAGGGAATCTAGATTAAAACCAGGGACAGTTTCGGGTCATGGTTGGGTCGAACGTGGTAGTTTCCAAGTGATTTTGTCATCAAAACAGAGGTCAGGTCTGTCTTAATTGGTTAATGCTGGTTATTTAAAGCATGCAGGTTCAGCCATTAAAGGAGATTCAAAAAATTATAGGTATGAATTCTTAGTATGTCAAGTTCATCTCTAGCATAGATGCTCAATGCTTTAGGTAAAGGTTTATATTGTATTTCTAACCCTATAAATGATTGTTTTGTCTATATTATCTAGGGTTTACATTTCTTAAATTATAACCCTAGGCTGCAAATTACACCTCATGTTGTATTCACATGGGTTTGTGCAATTAAGTTAGTTTCTCTATTTATCTTCATTACTTAAACTATTTTTAATGAAAACTGGGTTTTGTTTCAGATTACTATATAGCTGTACTTTTAACTTTTCTTACTCTACTCACATATTTCATTTGTAAGTAGAGACATGTTGTAGATTAAAATAGATTAATATTAGAAATAAGTTTTAAATACATATAGGTATAAACTTACAAACTATATAACCAAAGGTACTATCTATAAATGAACTATTATATATATATATATATATATAAACATATAAGGACCGTCATACATAAACAAATTTGAAAGCTATCTATAAATCATCTACATTTAAATCTAAGTTAAATAAACCTTTAAAGACCTTTCAAGGTCCGTCTCATTGAATACAACCAAAATAGTAAATCATTCAATTAAATAGCAACATTATAATTAAATGAGCAAGAAGTGTTGTGACCATCCTTTTGGTCCAAGATTCACATCTAAAATACACGGAGTCCCTTTTTATCAGTCTAACTAAAGCAATGGAGGCCATCGTGGGCTTGCACCCATGGCATATATATAATCCACATTATATACTAAACCAACGAAATCATTAAACAATAAAAGAACCATCTGAAGCTATGCACAACATTCCCCCAAGCCACAACATGCCAAATAAAAATGCACAGTATGGATTTAATCAATAAACTTCGTTAACGATTTCACCCCACAAGCTAATCAACAAAGTACAAACAGTAACAAAATACATTGGAGCTATGACAGCTACTAAGGGAAAGGCTTAAGCCACATACGACATGGCCTTTAACCCACGCTATCAAAAATTACAATCAAATATAAATACTCAACACACAGACCATAAATGAAGGTGTATGCCAGTTTATAAACCATCATAATAAACCATCAACGTAGCATAAATTACATCCACACACATAGTTAGCATAAAAACCATGCTTACTTCATAAACACAGAGTATTTACATTATGCAAAGTAATGTCATGATTGTTGAAATATTGTAACTTCGAAGAATATTCTATATGTATCTTTTTTGTGGTCCTCGATGGTCCTACCGGGAGAACCACTTGTATTACTTTGAATCCCGATGCTTCTAATCGGAAGAAATAATAAGAGTCATGAGGTAGTCCCCTCTAATTGTAAAGGTGGGTTATTAGCACCCCAATGTGGTTACTTGAGCCTACATGTGTAACTCGAGCCTACATGATTTAACTCGAGCCTACATGTCAGATGAGTTAATTAAAGTAAATGGATGAATATAAATAGAGGTGTAGCGCTCCTCATTTAGAGCACACACACTCACTTGTGTAACGCACTAGTGAAGGAGAGAAGTAGCTGGAGAAGGAGGAGGATTAGGCTTTTGATCTCCTTGTTGGTTTTACCTGTTATCTTTTTGGGGCATCTATATTGAGGAAGCCTTTGCCATTAGAGGAAATTTGGGGTCTAAAATGGGCCTTATAAGAAAACGTGCCAAAATAAGTTTTTGTGAGTTGGAATTCAAGAACCAATAGAATTTCAATAAAATAAGTCAACCATAATGGTTGAATTGACATATTTGTCATTAAAAAAAACTATTTTTTTTGTTCATATTTTCGACATATCTCATTGTGTTTTTACTCAAATTTTGATTGGGAGAGCTCATTGGATGCGGAATTTGATTCCGCATCCAACGAGTACCCACACTGCATGCTTTTGACGGACCTCGCTACCCCAAAAACAAGAAATACCTAAAAAAATGTGATGATGACATCATCATCACGTTTTTCAGGTATTTCTTGTTTTTGGGGTAGCGGGGTCCGTCAAAAGCATGCAGTGTGGGTACTGGTTGGATGTGAAATCAAATTCCACATCCAACGAGATCTCCTAATTGAAATTTGAGTAAAAACACAGGGAGATATGTCAAAAATACGAACACAAAAAGTAGTTTTTTTCTTTCTTCCTCCAAAATTAATCAATATTATTTTATTATTTTAACTATTATTTTATTATTTTCCTTAGGAGGCCCATTCTAGACCCCAAAATTCCTCTAATGTAGGTTTTNATATGTCAATTCAACCATTATGGTTGACTTATTTTATTGAAATTCTATTGGTTCTTGAATTCCAACTCACAAAAACTTATTTTTGCACGTTTTCTTATAAGGCCTGTTTTAGACCCTAAATTTTCTCTAATGTATAGCATAACACACGTGTTTATGTTACAAGGAAATCTAACAGTCGTTAGCTTTACATGATGATTGTTGGTTACTCGCTTATATCTTGAATTTGTGCCACGTGCTCTATTTTGAATGAATGCTAGCTTTCCTTCTAGCATAAGCATTTCCTTCTAGCATAACCCACATGCTTATGTTAGAATGAAAGCTAGCAGTCGCTAGCTTTCCAATAGAAAACCTTGGACATGGTGATTGGTGGTTGCTAGTTTATACCTTGAGCTTGTGCCATGTATTCTATTTTTAAATAAGCACATGGTACAAGATCAAGGAAAGCTAGTAACTGCTAGCTTTCCTTCTAACATAAGCATTTCCTTCTAGGATAATAACGCATACTTATGCTAGAAGGAAAGCTAGTCGTCGCTAGCTTTCCAATAGAAAAATCATGTCCATTGTGATTGGTGGTTTCTAGCTTATACCTTGAGCTTGTGCCATGTGCTCTATTTTGAAATAAGCACATGGAAAAAGATCAAAGAAAGCTAGTGACTACTAGCTTTCCTTCTAGCATAAGCATTTCCTTCTGGCATAAACACACATGCTTATGCTAGAAGGAAAGCTAACAGTCGCTAGCTTTCCAATAGAAAAACCGTGTCCATGGTGATTGGTGGTTGCTAGCTTATACCTTGAGCTTGTGTCATGTGATCTATTTTGAAATAAGCACATGGAAAAATATCAAGGAAAGCTAGTAACTGCTAGCTTTCCTTCTAGCATAAACACACATGCTTATGCTATAAGGAAACCTAACAGTCGCTAGCTTTCTAATAGAAAAACTCTGTCCATGGTGATTGGTGGTTGTTAAATTATACCTTGAGCTTGTGCCATGTGCTCTATTTTGAACGAATTCTAGCTTTCCTTCTAGCATAAGTATTTCCTTATAGCATAACACACGTGTTTATGTTAGAAGGAAAGCTAGCAGTCACTAGATTTACATGGTGATTGGTGGTTGCTCGCTTATACCTTGAATTTGTGCCATGTGCTCTATTTTAAACGAATGCTAGCTTCCCTTCTAGCATAAGCATTTCCTTATAGCATAACCCAAATGCTTATGTTATAATGAAAGCTAGCAGTCGCTATCTTTCCAATAGAAAACCCTGGACATGGTGATTGGTGGTTGCTAGTTTATACCTTGAGCTTGTGCCATGTATTCTATTTTCAAATAAGCACATGGTACAAGATCAAGGAAAGCTAGCGACTGCTAGCTTTCCTTCTAACATAAACATTTTCTTCTAGGATAATAACACATACTTATGCTATAAGGAAATCTAGTCGTCGCTAGCTTTCCAATAGAAAAATCATGTCCATTGTGATTGGTGGTTGCTAGCTTACACCTTGAGCTTGTGCCATGTGCTCTATTTAGAAATAAGCACATGGCAAAAGATCAAGGAAAACTAGCGACTGCTAGCCTTCCTTCTAGCATAAGCATTTTCTTTTAGCATAAACACACATGCTTATGCTAGAAGGAAAGCTAACAGTCGCTAGATTTCCAATAGAAAAACTCTGTCCATGGTGATTGGTGGTTGCTAGCTTATATCTTGAGCTTGTGCCATGTACTCTATTTTGAACGAATGCTACCTTTCATTCTAGCATAAACATTTTTTTTTCTAGCATGTCACACATGCTTATGGCAGAAGGAAAGCTAGCAGTCGCTAGCTTTCCAATAGAAAAACCCTAGGCATGGTGATTGGTGGTTGCTAGCTTATACCTTGAACGTGTGCCATGTACTCTATTTTCAAATAAGCACATGGAACAAGATCAAGGAAAGCTAGCGACTACTAGCTTTCCTTCTGGCATAAGCATTTACTTATAGGATAATAACACATACCTATGCTAGAAAGAAAGCTAGCAGTCGCTAGCTTTCCAATAAAAAAATCTTGTCCATGGTGATTGGTGGTTACTAGCTTATACCTTGAGCTTGTGCTATGTGCTCTATTTTTAAATAAGCACATGGCAAAAAATCAAGGAAAGCTAGCGACTGCTAGCTTTATTTCTAGCATAAGCATTTCCTTCTAGCATTTTTGAGAAGGAAAACTTTTCTTTTTAATGAGTCTCTACTTGTGCTAAATGCAATAGATTTTTATTAAGGGGGTCAATGAGTTATGAAATTTTGCATTTTATACTATTTCAATGCCCAATGAAATTTAAAATTGAAGCTTTCCAGCATTTCCACCACCTTCTAGTGACGCAGTTTTTGCACTTTCATTAGGAATTGCTACTATATTTTGTTTACCTTATCCTTTAAATATAAAGATCTTTATGGGATACCTGGAAATAGATGGAAGGCCTTTTTTCTCAGGGAGTTTAGTACTATTTTGACTTAAATTGCATGACATTCTTTTTCATGAAAGTGATAAAAAATAGCATATAAGTATTGCAATTTTTGGACCATCTTTGTTGGCACTCAATAGATCACGAGTAGAAGAAGGAGTGAACAAAATTACAAAATCATGAGCATGGAGAAAGTCAACAACATGAGCAAATTAGGGTTTTGCATTTTTCATTTATAAATTATAAAACATGAAGAACACAAATTAAATAACAATTCTAAAGATAAATTTCACCTTCCAGTTCCCCTCAATGCCAAATTCAAATCACCTTTAGGTTCAAATTTGCATATAGGATCACCTCCATTCTGAATCGAACTAAGCTTCATCCATGAAGTTTGGCAAACATAAACGAACTTAAGAATTTATTTCAGTTTCATCAAATTTCGAACTTCAAGGTTGAAGCCTTGAAGTTCAATGAACCTGTGATTCCTAAATAACCATCTCATGATTTTTAGTCTATTATGTTTCGGTTAGGATAAACATGGTCTTTGATTTTTAGTCTATTATGTTTTGGTTAGGATAAACATGGTCTTAAACTCTTACAAGGTTTATAATATTAAATATTATTTAAATTGTTTGAATCATTTTTTAAAATTTTGATTATCCATGTTAAATGAATTTTTTTTATTACTTATATATTTTTCAATAAAGAATACACATTTAATCCTTCATTAAATGGAACCTCTAATTTTCTCCATTGTCATTGCAAAATTGTCATTTGTGATCTTCTCCCACATCCACTCAAAACAAAGTGGTGACGGGTATGTATATGTTTTATTATATTTAATTCTTAAATATGAATATTTATAAATATTTAAAATAATATTTTAATATACATTTTTAACCATTAAATTTTTTATTATAGTCAATAATTAATATAAATATTTAGAAAAAACACTTTAATATAAACTTGTAAGGTCATTTTGTTTACTTGTTACAAGCTAAAAATAGTGACAATCAACATTCTATAGTTTAACCTGTTGCCTTTTTTTTCCTATAGTGTATGGAGTTAAAGCAAAGAGAAAGACACAAAAATAATGTATGCTTTGACATACTCTCCGTTTTTAATTGGGAAAATCAAAAAATTTGAAAATTGAGTTTCCATATATTTTTAAAAGTGAAAATATAATATATAAGGATATGTTTTAATATTATTTACAAAATGAAAATGGATTTTATAGAAATAGTTTTTAAATTAGTTTAAAGTTTAGGTATAACTTTTAGTTAATACAGTTGTATGTTGTTTAATGAGCTAACAAAATGTAATGATAAAAGAACTACTTGGTTAATGACATAAAAATATGATGATTTATAGTTTATCATTTATATGGGTTCAATTTATTTATTTTTTTGTTCACAGGTCTTTAAGTAAACCAATAAACTTAATTTGGTATAAAATCTATAATGAAGGAGGTCTTCTTTATGTATATTTTACTATGTTTATGTCTATTTTCGCATTAGAGGTAATCTATATGTAACATTTAATTGTTATTAGTAATAGAAAACTAGAGGTAGTGTCTTTGTATAATTTACTTGTTATTAACAATAGAAATTATCTCAAAAATTATATTCTTGGTGTAGCCTCCAAGCTTCACATGAGGTCACAAAACATAAATTAGTTAGGTAGGATTGATTGGGCTAGGCATCCATTAATGCCCTCCAATCTACTTTCATTAGGTATATTTTGAAACATAGCATTGTTGACTTATAGGGTGCTTTATAAATCCTGTTATAAGCAAGTGTTAAAAGAAAACCCGGATCAGAAGTGTGCCGTGCCCAAGGAGGTTAAAGCCGAGGTATAGTTGCCCTGCTCTCCCCTACGAGTCACCCAACTCGTTGCAGGGAGACGACACTATACCGTATAGGCCGAACCACTGATCCACACTTGACGCAAGGTATCTTAGTGGCCAAAGTTAGGAAATCACCAAGGAGCACTTGTGGGTGCAATTGACTCCTGAAGTCAGCTATTGCCATTGGGAGGTGTTGCCAAGTCTTCTAGATTGGAACATTTGCCCCATCGCCAGTAGAACTGCCTCTTTCTTACCTTCACTAGTCAATTGGTGTGTGGACTCCATTGTCACCATCAATTGTGCTTTTGAAAGGCCCAGTTACATATCCGCGAAAAACCATACACTTTTTTTATATTTATATATTCAACCTACCAAACTCATAATTAAACATAACCTACATTTTGTGACTCTTTCACTAAACCGACTTTGAACATATCACTCACTTGTTGCACATTTTACACTTATTTGTAGCTTGTGATTTGTCTTGTTCATAGTCCATTAACCACGATAGATTAGAGCGGGAACAATAAAAATTCGTAGTAGAATTCTTTACCCACACAATATGTGCAGTTTTGAAGAGCTGTGTAAACATGCACTTGAAGTTGTTTTTTTGTTTTGTTTTTAAATGGTGAAACTTAGGACAAACATAATTGCATGTTTATCAAGCCCCCACATCCTTATAATCATTTGGAAGGTCTTCTTGTAGAAGTTGCTAAGAATTTCTAACAACAAAGGTTTTTAAATTTTACATTTTATTTTTTACAATTTCAAATATTATGAGTGATTCAATATCAAGTACTTATATTGAAAAATCCATGGAAGTACATCCCATTGGAGATTCACTACTCGTCAATCTTTTTTTCTCTTCGTCTCATTCTCATCCTCCTCTTGATTATTTGTCTCCTTTGTTTAAGAAAGAGGGTTCGTGAACACCCCAAACATATTAATGAACTCGGCACAAGTCCTCTCTAAATGATTCATATGATATTAATCATATATTTCTCCATAAGTATAGTGAAAACTGACATGTCTTTTCATTTAAGTCATGACTTTTCATTTCGAGCCTACATGAAATACAATGGGCTCTATTTTTCCATGTGCTCTATTTTGAACGAATGCTAACTCTTCCCCTAGCATAAGCATTTCCTTCTAGCATAACACACATGCTTATGTTAGAAGAAAAGCTATCAGTCGGTAGCTTTCCAATAGAAAAACCCTGAGCATGGTGATTGGTGGTTGTTAGCTTATATTTTGAGCTTGTGCCATGTACTCTATTTTCAAATAAGCACATGGCACAAGATCAAGGAAAGCTAGCGACTGCTAGCTTTCTTTCTAGCATAAGAATTTCCTTCTAAGATAACAACACATACTTATGCTAGAATGAAAGCTAGCAGTCGCTAGCTTTCCATTAGAAAAATCATGTCCATGGTGATTGGTGGTTGCTAGCTTATACCTTGAGCTTGTGTCATGTGATCTATTTTGAAATAAGCACATGGCAAAATATCAAGTAAAGCTACCAATTGCTAGCTTTCCTTCTACCATAATCATTTCCTTCTAGCATAAACACACATGCTTATGCTAGAAGGAAAGCTAACAATCACCAGCTTTCCAATAGAAAAACCCTGTCCATGGTGATTGGTGGTTGTTAGCTTATACCTTGAGCTTGTGCCATTTGCTCTATTTTGAACGAATGCTAGCTTTCCTTCTAGTATAAGTATTTCCTTATAGCGTAACACACATGTTTATGTTAGAAGGAAAGCTAACAGTCGCTAGCTTTACATGGTGATTGGTGGTTGCTCACTTATACCTTGAATTTGTGCCATGTGCTCTATTTTGAACGAATGCTAGCTTCCCTTCTAGCATAAGCATTTCCTTCTAGCAAAACCCACATGCTTATGTTAGAATGAAAACTAGCAGTCGCTAGCTTTCCAATAGAAAACCCTGGACATGGTGATTGGTGGTTGCTAGTTTATACCTTGAGCTTGTGCCATGTATTCTATTTTCAAATAAGCACATGGTACAAGATCAAGGAAAGCTAGCGACTGCTAGCTTTCCTTCTAGCATAAGCATTTCCTTCTAGCATAAACACACATGCTTATGCTAGAAGGAAAGCTAACAGTCGCTAGCTTTCCAATAGAAAAACCCTATCCATAGTGATTGGTGGTTGCTAACTTATACCTCGAGCTTGTGCCATGTACTCTATTTTGAACGAATTCTACCTTTCATTCTAGCATAAACATTTTTTTCTAGCATGTCACACATGCTTATGGTAGAAGGAAAGGTAGCAGTTGCTAGCTTTCCAATAGAAAAACCCTAGGCATGGTGATTGGTGGTTACTAGCTTATACCTTGAACTTGTGCCATGTACTCTATTTTCAAATAAGCACATGGCACAAGATCAAAGAAAGCTAGTGACTACTATCTTTCCTTCTAGCATAAGCATTTACTTATAGGATAATAACACATACCTATGCTAGAAAGAAAGCTAGCAGTCGCTAGCTTTCCAATAGAAAAATCATGTCCATGGTGATTGGTGGTTGCTAGCTTATACCTTGAGCTTGTGCCATGTGCTTTGTTTTGAACGAATGCTATCTTTCCTTCTAGCATAACATACATGCTTATGTTAGAAGGAAAGCTAGCAGTCGCTAGCTTTCCAATAAAAAAACCTTGGGCATGGTCATTGGTGGTTTCTAACTTATACCTTGAGCTTGTGCCACGCACTCTATTTTCAAATAAGCACATGGCAAAAGATCAAGGAAAGCTAGCGACTGCTAGCTTTCCTTCTAGCATAAGCATTTCTTTCTAGTATAAGAACACATACTTATGCTAGAAGGAAAGCTAGCAGTCACTAGCTTTTCAATAGAAAAATCATGTCCATGGTGATTGGTGGTTGCTAGCTTATACCTTGAGCTTGTGACATGTGCTCTATTTTGAAATAAGCACATGGCAAAAGATCAAGGAAAGCTAGTGACTGCTAGCTTTCCTTCTAGCATAAGCATTTCCTTCTAAAATAAACACGCATGCTTATACTAGAAGGAAAGATAACAGTCGCTAGCTTTCAATTAGAAAAACCCTGTCCATGGTGATTGATGGTTGCTAGCTTATACCTTCAGCTTGTTCCATGTGCTCTATTTTGAATGAATGCTAGCTCTCCTTCTAGCATAAGCATTTCCTTCTAGCATAACACACATGCTTATGTTAGAAGAAAAGCTGGCAGTCGCTAGCTTTTCAATAGAAAAACCCTGAGCATGGTGATTAGTGGTTGTTAGCTTATACCTTGAGCTTGTGCCATGTACTCTATTTTCAAATAAGCACATGGCACAAGATCAAGGAAAGCTAGCGACTGCTAGTTTTCCTTCTAGCATAAGAATTTCCTTCTAGGATAATAACACATACTTATGTTAGAATGAAAGCTAGCAGTCGCTAGCTTTCCAATAGAAAAATCATGTCCATGGTGATTGGTGATTGCTAGCTTATACCTTGAGCTTGTGTCATGTGATCTATTTTGAAATAGGCACATGGCAAAATATCAAAGAAAGCTAGCAACTGCTAGCTTTCCTTCTAACATAATCATTTCCTTCTAGCATAAACACACATGTTTATGCTAGAAGGAAAGCTAACAGTCGTTAGCTTTTCAATAGAAAAACCTTGTCCATGGTGATTGGTGGTTGTTAGCTTATACCTTGAGCTTGTGCCATGTGCTCTATTTTGAATGAATGTTAGCTTTCCTTCTAGCATAAGTATTTCCTTATAGCATAACACACGTGTTTATGTTAGAAGGAAAGCTAGTAGTCGCTTGCTTTACATGGTGATTGGTGGTTGCTCACTTATACCTTGAATTTGTGCCATGCGCTCTATTGTGAACGAATGCTAGCTTCCATTCTAGCATAAGCATTTCCTTCTAGCATAACCCACATGCTTATGTTAGAATGAAAGCTAGCAGTCGCTAGCTTTCCAATAGAAAACTCTGGACATGGTGATTGGTGGTTGCTATTTTATACCTTGAGCTTGTGCCATGTATTCTATTTTCAAATAAGCACATGGTACAAGATCAAAGAAAGATAGCGACTAACATAAGCATTTCTTTCTAGGATAATAACACATACTTATGCTAGAAGGAAAGCTAATCGTCGCTAGCTTTCCAATAGAAAAATCATGTCCATTGTGATTGGTGGTTACTAGCTTATACCTTGAGCTTGTGTCATGTGCTCTATTTTGAAATAAGCACATGGCAAAAGATCAAGGAAAGCTAGCGACTGTTAACTTTCCTTCTAGCATAAGGAAATGCTTATGCTAGAAGGAAAGCTAGCAGTCGTTAGCTTTAAAATAGAAAAACCCTGTCCATGGTGATTGGTGGTTGCTAGCTTATAACTTGAGCTTGTGTCATGTACTCTATTTTGAAAGAATACTACCTTTAATTCTATCATAAACATTTTTTTTCTAGCATGTCACACATGCTTATGCTAGAAGGAAAGCTAGCAGTCGCTAGCTTTCCAATAGAAAAACCCTAGGCATGGTGATTAGTGGTTGCTAGCTTATACCTTGAACTTGTGCCATGTACTCTATTTTCAAATAAGCACATGGCACAAGATCAAAGAAAGCCTTGAACTTGTGCCATATACTCTATTTTCAAATAAGCACATGGCACAAGATCAAGGAAAGCTAGCGACTGCTAGCTTTCCTTCTAGTATAAGCATTTACTTATGGGATAATAACACATACATATGCTAGAAAGAAAGCTAGCAGTCGCTAGCTTTCCAATAGAAAAATCATTTCCATGGTGATTGGTGGTTGATAGCTTATACCTTGAGCTTGTGCCATGTGCTCTGTTTTGAATGAATGCTAACTTTCCTTCTAGCATAACACACATGCTTATGCTAGCTTTCCAATAGAAAAACCTTGGGCATGGTGATTGGTGGTTGCTAGCTTATGCCTTGAGCTTGTTCCATGCACTCTATTTTCAAATAAGCACATGGCACAAGATCAAGGAAAGCTAGCAACTGCTAGCTTTCCTTCTAGCATAAGCATTTCCCTCTAAGATAAGAACACGTACTTATGACAGAAGGAAAGCTAGCAGTCGTTAACTTTCCAATAGAAAAATCATGTCCATGGTGATTGGTGGTTGCTAGCTTATACCTTGAGCTTGTGCCATGTTCTCTATTTTGAAATAAGCACATGGCAAAAGATCAAGGAAAGCTAATGACTGCCAGCTTTACTTCTAGCATAAGCATTCCGTTCTATAATAAACACACACGCTTATACTAGAAGGAAAGCTAACAGTCGCTAGCTTTCAATTAGAAAAACCCTGTCCATGGTGATTGATGGTTGTTAGCTTATACCTTTAGCTTATGCTATGTGCTCTATTTTGAACGAATGCTAGCTATTCTTTTAGCATAAGCATTTCCTTCTAGCATAACACACATGCTTATGTTAGAAGAAAAGTTAGCGACTCTTCTAGCATAACACACATGCTTATGTTAGAAGAAAAGCTAGCGACTCTTCTAGCATAACACACATGCTTATGTTAGAAGAAAAGCTAGCAGTCGCTAGCTTTACAATAGAAAAACCCTGAGCATGGTGATTGGTGGTTTCTAGCTTATACCTTGAGCTTGTGCCATGTACTCTATTTTCAAATAAGCACGTGGCACAAGATCAAGGAAAGCTAGCGACTGCTAGTTTTCCTTCTAGGATAAGAATTTCCTTCTAGGATAATGACACATACTTATGTTAGAATGAAAGCTAGCAGTCGCTAGCATTCCAATAGAAAAATCATGTCCATGGTGATTGGTGATTGCAAACTTATACCTTGAGATTGTGTCATGTGATCTATTTTGAAATAGGCACATGGAAAAATATCAAGGAAAGCTAGCAACTGCTAGCTTTTCTTATAGCATAATCATTTCCTTCTAGCATAAACACACATGCTTATGCTAGAAGGAAAGCTAACAGTCGCTAGCTTTCCAATAGAAAAACCCTGTCCATGGTGACTGGTAGTTTTTAGATTATACCTTGAGCTTGTGCCATGTGCTCTATTTTGAACGAATGCTAGCTTTCCTTATAGCATAAGTATTTCCTTATAGCATAACACACGTGTTTATGTTAGAAGGAAAGCTAGCAGTCGCTAGCTTTACATGGTGATTGGTGGTTGCTCGCTTATACCTTGAATTTGTGCCATGTGCTCTATTTTGAACGAATTCTACCTTCCCTTCTAGCATAAGCATTTCCTTCTAGCATAACCCACATGCTTATGTTAGAATAAAAGCTAGAAGTTGTTAGCTTCCCAATAGAAAACCCTGGACATGGTGATTGGTGGTTGCTAGTTTATACCTTGAGCTTGTGTCATGTATTCTATTTTCAAATAAGCACATGGTACAAGATCAATGAAAGCTAGCGACTAACATAAGCATTTTCTTCGAGGATAATAACACATACTTATGCTAGAAGGAAAAGTAGTCGTCGCTAGCTTTCCAATAGAAAAATCATGTCCATTGTGATTGGTGGTTGCTAGCTTATACCTTGAGCTTGTTCCATGTGCTCTATTTTAAAATAAACACCTGTCAAAAGATCAAGGAAAGCTAGCAGTTAGCGACTGCTATCTTTCCTTCTAGCATAAGCATTTCCTTCTAGCATAAACACACATGCTTATGCTAGAAGGAAAGCTAACAGTCGCTAGATTTCCAATAGAAAAATCATGTCTATGGTGATTGGTGGTTGCTAGCTTATACCTTGAGTTTGTGCATTGTACTCTATTTTGAACGAATGCTACCTTTCATTCTAGCATAAACATTTTTTTCTAGCATGTCACACATGCTTATGGTAAAAGGAAAGCTAACAGTCGCTAGTTTTCCAATAGAAAAACCCTAGGCATGGTGATTGGTGGTTGCTAGCTTATACCTTGAACTTGTTCCATGTACTCTATTTTCAAATAAGCACATGGCACAAGATCAAGGAAAGCCTTGAACTTGTGCCATGTACTCTATTTTCAAATAAGCACATGGCACAAGATCAAGGAAAGCCTTGAACTTGTGCCATGTACTCTATTTTCAAATAAGCACATGGCACAAGATCAAGGAAAGCTAACGACCGCTAGCTTTTCTTCTAGCATAAGCATTTACTTAAAGGATAATAACACATACTATGCTAGAAAAAAAGCTAGCAGTCGCTAGCTTTCCAATAGAAAAATCCTGTCCATGGTGATTGGTGGTTGCTAGCTTATACCTTGAGCTTGTGCCATGTGCTCTATTTTGAAATAAACACATGGCAAAAGATCAAGGAAAGCTAGCGACTTCTAGCTTTCTTTCTAGCATAAACATTTCCTTCTAGCATTTTTGAGAAGGAAAAATTTTCTTTTTAATGAGTCTCTACTTGTGCTAGATGCAATGGATTTTTATTTATCTTTAAGTATTTAATATGTTTCCATAACACATGACCCTTATTATTCTTGTGCATGTGAATAAAAGACATGTAATAGAATATTGTTTGATAATGCTCATTAGTTCATGTATTTTTAAAACAATTTAAACTTATAGTCAACTATTTATTATTGTTTTTAGAAGCTATGGACTCTGGTGCAATGACAATTCCAAGGAATAATTTGAAGAAAAAACGAATTGCAAGTGACACACAAACAACGTCTCCCCCATGTGGTATGGTGGTTTTGAATATTATTCTCTCATTTCTAAATGGTTAGACTAGAAGACTATATGGTAATATTTGTGATTTTGATTTCATTTTATTTATAGTAATAATTGCTTATTATTGTTTTCAGAAGCTGTCGTCTCCAAAGCATGTAAAATGCCACAATCAGCATTCAAAAAACAAAAGCGTCATTCAACTCAGATTATAAATTCAACAATGGGTTCTAATTTTGAAATGATTAAAAATTTCAAAACATCTACTGCATATGAGTATGTCGAAGACTGGTATGTTGAGATTGAAAGTCCCATGATTATGTTTCCATATATGTATCTATTTGGATCCATGGATGGAAATGATATACAAAGGCTAGGGATAATTGTTAGTTGCTATGCTCTCAATCATAGTCAGATCGATTTTCAAATGGAGGTAATTGAAGAAAATGAAGTGAAATTATTTTCTTGCCAAGTTGATTACACAAAATTTAGACCAGATTTGATTGCTACTAATACAGAATTTCCAGAGTCAATAAAAAAGTCACAGTTTAAGTTGGACAGTTTTGAGAGCTTCAATGAGTCTGGTCTAAAGAGTTGTGATGATCTTGTATAACGTATTACCAACGTTATGAAATATCGCTATGTGAGATGTAAGAAAACATCATCCGTGTTTCTTTATTTGCAACAAAGAGGTAAACTACTTGATAAAATACCAGATGATAAACTCGAGGCTCAATTGCTTGCTTTGAGAAGGGTATATTTAGCTGAGCTAGAACAGAGCATTAAATAAAGTGAGTTCATTAAATAAAGTGAGTTCATGCCTACTACAGAGTTTGTAAAATCCCAAAAAGAAGACTCTCAGATAGAGAAGCTTGTTGACCAATGCGATGAAATCCATGAAAATTTTAAGGACAGTTATTTATTTTCAAGCTCTTTTACCATGAAGGTGGATGTTCGAAGATGTGTAGAAGCACCCAAGTTATATAAATTGAGATCATGGGATGATTTAAATCTTCGATTATTAATAAAATCATTCCTACAGAAATTTCAAGCATCATTGCCTGATGCTCTTCTGATTCCATTTGACACAAAAGAGTCTGATCTGATTGGAAACCCTGTGAAAATCATGAATGAAATGGATATAAATGCCAAGAACATCAATTTTTGGATAGTTTATGGGCAACACACCATTCAAGCAGCAAAAGAAATATTATCAAATCCTAAATTCAATCTATCTGGGGAGGCAAAACAGAAGTACAAAGAACGTAATGCTCGATTCTTACATCCATTAGTTGCTCCCAGTGTGGTGATTCGTATTTGCTGCCAGTTAAATTCCGCAAACACAGTGTTCTTCAAAACTCCATTCATTGATTCTGTGCAATCTGCAAGACAATTCCTAATTGCCACAAATAAATTAAAGAAACAAAAATGTGGGAATTCTAAGACGGCTGAAGACAAGGTATGCAAATTTTTTTTTTTGCACTTAGTTTATATTGTTTTAACTAAATTCATGGCTATTTTATTTTTGATATCACATTCTTACTAATTTATATTTGTTATTTTTTAACAGGTTGATGATGAAATGTTGTGCTATTTCTTCGATTGTCCACTAACAAACTTTGATGGAAAAAAAGTCTTGTTATATCATGATGATACTACTTGGGATAAATGGGAAGTTGTTTTTAATTGTTACAAACTAGGGACATTAATGTGTTCTCCAAACCAACCTAAGGATCCAAACTATAAGACAAATAGTCTAAACAGTTTGGTATCAAGATCTTTCCGTCCCCTTCAGGGACTAACCGCTAAAGAAATGTGTTCTGTAGCAGATAAACTATTGGATGGAACTGTCTGGTTTTCTATTCCAGTGAACCATCCAACCAATGCCATAAAAATGAAAGATTATTGTTCACAATTGAAAACCAAAAGAACAATTTTGGAGGCAATGGTAACATATTGCAAAAGTCATGATAAGAATCTGAATGATAAGATTCTTACAATATCCAATATTCTTGAGCATTATGGAATTACTGATATCATATTTGCCAAATTCTGTAAGACAATGGAAGGGTGTAAATATGTAAAAGGATCACGAAATACAAAAATAGAGTCCCTTTCTCCACAATCCTGTGTGGTCCTTGATAGAATAATTGATGCATCGACAGATATACAGAAAATTGAGAACAGTTTTGAATTCGGTTGTCATTATGGGGGTCCTAGCCTCTTGTCAACACTTTTGCACTCTTTTCCTTGTCAGTTTCAACCAATGTTATACGCTAACTTTGTTGTGTTGGATACATTGGCTTTGAAAGATGAATAATTCCTTAAGGATCACTATATAGAATTGTTTCGATTTTTAATCGAAAAAAATGGGTTGAAATATTTTACTATGATTATCTTAGTAGAAATTTTGTCTTGTAAGGATGTACGCCAAGCTCTGGAGATTGTTGTCAAGGACTCAAATGTCAACTATAAAATGGCTACCGGTCTTTATGAATATAAAGAACAAAATAACTATAGTTATGATATAGTTTTAACTATACATTTCTATAGTGAAGAGTCAAAAAGTTTAGAGGCCTCAAGATACTCTCATAGTTTTAGAGACATATCTGATGAAAATGAGAGAGATTTTGAATTCTGGGAAGAATTATTGCAAATGCATCAACACCATAGTGATCTAAATTTGATTATTTCTCTTTATGCGGGGACAAATTTACAGCAGGCTTGCTGTACATATGGAAGAAGAATGGCATGTGTTGTAGAAAATGAGTTACAAAGGAGTACCATGTTGACTAATCAAGAATCCTTCCAATTGCAAAAACCAATGTCTAATATATTGTTGTTGGAATATCCAGGTATTGTACTTGTTTTGTTCTTTCTCTAGTGATTCTTTGGATTCTATGCTATTTATAAATCTTGATTAACAAGATGTTTACTATAACTACTAATGGCGGATATTGTAAAGAAAACAATGAAGACACTTTGCAACAAAGCAATGATCAACATAGTGTGCACAATGTTGAAGAAATTTTGGAGATGCAAATACAAGACGAAGAATATACCATACCAGGTACATAATTTATTTTGTTTCTTTTGTTGTATTGTACTTGTTTTGATCTTTCTCTAGTGATTCTTTGGATTCTATGCTATTTATAAATCTTGATTAACAAGATGTTTACTATAACTACTAATGGCGGATATTGTAAAGAAAACAATGATGACACTTTGCAACAAAGCAATGATCAACATAGTGTGCACAATGTTGAAGAAATTTTGGAGATGCAAATACAAGACGAATAATATACCATACCAGGTACATGAATCAAGCGAATGTGCCAAAGAACTATAATGAATAAAATAATACCATCACAGGTCTTTAATATGATTTATTGTATGTCTATTTATTTAATGAATTTTATTCGTTGATACATTTTATAACATTTCATATGTTTATTACAGTGGCAAATAAGGAGAAAAAAGACAGTGATCAAGGGAATGTGAAACAAAGCCATAGTCAAGAACATGATATCATATCAGGTACTTCACACATCTCTTATTTTCAATTAAACATAAAATATGTCTTATAAAACAAAATTTGATTTAAAGAAGTATTATTGGTATTTAATTGAAGGTTTGTTATTTTGGCTCTAGGTTCTATGAAGACAATACAAGATAAGTGTGGCTTATCTATAACTAGTACACAAAATACTCAAAGTGAGTGTATTTCTTCAACAATTTTTTTTATTAATAATTTATGTAGCATGAATAAAATGAATTAACTATGATATCCATTATTGTTTTGCAGCTATTATAAGTCAAAATAAATTAGTTATTTTTGAATTGAATAACATTTTCTATCAGAGTGTTGATGGTGATGCATCACAAAAAGAATTTATTGAGAAAATGGGAAGGGCCGCAGATTACATGATAGAGAAAAAATCATTTTGGTTTCGTCCACATGCAAAAACATTTCTTGAAATGTGTTCCAGAAAAGAATCTCTTGACATTGCAATTCGGACGACATATTTGAAACAAAACACAACAAGAGTTATGAAAAAGCTGGTTTCAGAAACATTACAAGCTAAATTTTTGTTTACATGGACTGCTTCAGAATGTAAACAACAAAAGGGAAAAAATGGCATTGATAATTCAACATAAGTTATATACAAAAAACATCTGAAAAAAGTGTGGAGAATGTATTCTCAATATGATGCTACTAACACTATTCTAGTGGATTGTTCAATGGAGACAAAGAAAGAAAATCCCAAAGAAAATGTGATTATTGCCCCTTCGTTTGATGGAAAGAATGAGGATAAATGGTTGATCGCTGATCTGTGGAGCTTATTGAATAAATTCTACAAGGCACCCGATGTTCGAGATATTTTGAAGAATCTTCAATTACTTTTAATAGTACATTAAGATGACTGTTATTCATTTCCTCTATAAACAAAATCTTGAAGTTTATAATATAAATTCTTGGTCATTGTACATTTGATGAC
>LPNX011092148.1:4651-23596 GCA_001517045.1 Pseudotsuga menziesii | reverse complement strand
GGATGAGTACAAATTTTCCTCTGTTGTAGGGGGGTGAATAGAGATCTAATATGTATATTCATGTATTTTATAACAAGATTAATCAGTCCCATGTGTCTGAATTACACACAACATGTTCAAAATGAAGTTATGATGGATAGATTTGTAGTCAAAGAGGATTGGGAAAATGTGCATTTGCTCAAGCTAACTCTTAACTCAGAAAATATATATTTAGAAGGTACACTAATAAAATTTGTAGGAATTAGATTCAGTCAACTAAATATTTGTGTATGGAATTTCTTCCAAGTAGCCAAAATCATTCTTGGCTTAGGCTTTGCCTAGTAGGATATCGTATTTGAAATATTCAATATCCCAATATTTGTTTATGGAACTACTTTCAAGTATCCAAAAGCATCAACATTATATGGATAGTTCCAAAAGATTCAACAAAAATTGCAATAATAATTGAAGAGATTAAGCCAACTATAGGATTAATCTATATTCCAGAAAATTAGAATTTCCCCTAGTAGACTAAATACCACGTTTGAGAACTACTCATACCCATTAAAAAACAACTTTTATAAGTAGTTTTCAAAATGAAACCATCAATTTGACAGTAAGCATATAGTAATTCACACCACCAATCATTCCACTATCAAATGTATGCAAGATAATGTATATTTGTTTTAAAATAATTAGAAAGATTGTATAAATCACAATTGAGTACTTGTAATTAAATACTAAGATTAAAAACTTCAATACTAAAATTCCCATTGCAAAAAAAAAAAAATCAATTCAAAGCCAGAGAAATAGAAAGCAAATATTTTGCTAGCACAAGGAATGTCGAAAATAGTTAACCATGGGAGAATGTATTGCACTTTGTGCATCAAACTCAGATAGGGATTTGCGTTATGAGCGGAACCGACATGGTCTAAAGCATGATCATGCAATGAGACATTGTCCCAGGATTCGTTAAGTGTCGTGGAGAGTTATTGTTGATCTCGTGCATGTATCTTCTTGTTGCCTCTTTTTCCTCTTGCAGTGGGGGTCTAACTATAATATTGGCCATGGTTAGGTTGCAAGGAAAGGTCATCAGAGGAAGTTTCATGGGTGAGTTCATCACAGACGTACCATTTACCACCATAGTGGCTTCGTTTAGGAATCCATAGTATCACCGCATGCCCCACAAAAGTAGAATAAGAAAATGCAATGAACACCCAATTACAGGGATATCAGGGAGCTATGCCCGCATCAACAGAGCATGAAAGTGCACCACAAAATTATTCATTATTAAGGTTTCAGCTACAACTACTAAATATTAGGGGTTCATGATTGAAAACCCTAGAATGCAAAACTAGTAATGTTGGTACCTTCGCTATAGCACGATATTGGAGAAGGATCAGGAGATAAAAATTTGACAGGATGAAGATAAATTCTCACTCTACCAGGTGTAAAACTTTCATCCTTAGATTCTCTATAATATAGGAGATATGAATACTCCAAATCAAGGTTCCATCCTCTCCCAAAATTCATCCTTAAACAAGTTACCTAGGGATAATCTCTATATCTCGGGATAGGAAGGTCAAAATGAAATTTCACAAGATGTTTCATATAGGGCACAAAATGTAGTTTCTGTGGTAAACATTTTAGACCTTGAAGGTAAAACATGGACATGTGGAAGTCCATACAAGTTTGTTATTCTGAATGGTCTTTAAATAAGTCATCTTGGGAAACTTTGCATAAGTCCCACCTGGTGAATCCTATGGGTTTCAAAAGCATATAAACTAGGCTACCTCAAGAACAAGTTTCAGATATTGACGAGCCATAATTTGGGAACTATAGTAGAAGCAATATCATTCATTTCTGGAGGATAAATGAGAGAAAAACTAGGGCTTCCTATTCTAGGCACTTCCCTCCACCAATCAGTTGGAGGAGGAGGGCCATCAAATTCTCTCTTGTAGGGTGCATATATCTTTGTAAGAATTTTCTCATTTTGTAGATTTTCACTTTTTGACCTAACATTGTTGTCGGAGAAAACTAGGGTATCAGATATTTTGCAGTTTTATCCATAGTTTTGGGAAAATAAGTATGATTATAAAGTTTCCTTGAGGAGGCACACATTTCTATCTTATCATATCTGAAATATACCTAAGTTGAAAAATTAGGGTTTCTCTGTCAAACCCTAGGTCCACCATAAGCAGTATTTGAAAAGATCCTTCAAGAAAGCATCAAGTTGAAACAATCTCACTGGTAAGTTCCATCCTCTCTATCCCCATTTGAGGTTCTCATTTTTATCATGAAGACAAACAATACCAATCTTGAGGACAAGCTTGAAAGAGTCGAGAACTTCTAAGCATGGAATTATAGAGTGCTTATCATACTTGAAGAAACATGACATGAAGAGATATGTCAAAGAAGAATCTACAGATGTAGACGCAGATGAAGTTGAAGCCAAGAAGGACCTAGTCAAAACAAAGATGAGGATTTCTACCTTCATTGGATCTCATAGGTATCATCTTTGAAGACTCCCAAGGATATGTTTGATCCAATGAACAACATGTATGAAGATGCCCTTGATCTCAACTCAAGAATGTGAAGGTGCAATGTCTGAAAGATTCAATGATTACTTCACAAGAAGATCTCATCTCAAGGAGCAATTGGAAGCCCTTGAAGACAATGTTAAAGAAGCAAAATCATAAATTACAACTTTGAATAGTCTTCCAAATTAAGTCGAAAGAGTTGTTCTAGTAGGAATATCACATATGGATGAATGCGCAATTGATTGACGACAAAAGAAGAAGTGATGAAAATCAATCCCTAACAACTCTTACCAAGCAGCGAAAGAATAAAGAACATTTCCACAAAGAGTAGAAGGACATCTCACAACTCAATAGTTCAATTTTGATAAGAAAGGGTATTTTGTGAAAGAATGTCCATAGAATGTCCCAAGAAGGAAGAATGGTAGGATGGTACTATCTAGAAGTGTCAGTCGGTCAGACATAATGATGTCTAGATATGAATTTGAAATATGAAGGGAAGTGTTGTAATGTCTTCTAAGTAAATATACAAGACCGAGTATACCATCGATCGAAGTATCAAAAGATACGAAGCAAGGTTCGTGGTTTCTATCAAAAGAGAGAGTTTATTATGGAAAGGCATTGCTTTAGGAGCTAGACACACATCTTCAATAGTGGATATTACACTAGAAAATTGGTGCAATCAAAGTAAAATAACAGATCAAACAACCTATATAGTTTGAGACTCTCTACAAAGAATCACCTATGTACAGAAGGATTTTTACAAGCTCAGTAAGCACCCATGGGATAGCACATACAGTTACATGAGGAATTTGAGGATCAACTATAATGATAGAGATCCCAACCTTTACTACAAGGTTGAAGATAGAATCCTATAAAGATGAGAAGGTCATAGATAGATACAAAGAATACTAGTAGTAGAGGAGGCTACCTGTCATTCCAATGTCCTAATACATATGCAGAGGGAGGATGGTGCTCCACCTCAGAGGGAGTGACTAGGGTAGATCTCAAAGGTCGACAAGATTAGAGAAAGTGGAGTGTTCCTCTCAATACAAACAAGGATGAATATATTGCAGCTAAGAAGAAAGAAAGTAAAGATTCCTCAAATTCACAAACCATTGCCAACCAAAGTAAAGATGCCTGAACCTTTGCAAGGCATAAACCATCACCAAGCCTTCTCTTTCAGTCGTTGTGTAATTTCTTTCAGGAAATGAAAACTTTCTACTGGAATATGCGATTGGGTGATCTAGCTCACCCTCACCTAGCTATGCAAGCACAACCCCCAATGCAATAGACAAGGCGTCGACATGAACATGGAACCCCTTATTCCAATTAGGAAAAAATAGTATGCATGTGGAGGCCATATTGGCCTTCAATGTGTCAAAACTACCTTGACATTCCTGAGTCTAGTCATATGCAATGCCCTTTTTTAGTAGCTTCTCCATTGGGGCAGTCATCATAGCATATCCTTTTACAAACTTGTGATAATATCCCATATGCCCCAGTGTTGCGAGAATAATCTTCACATTTATCAGTGATAGAAAAATAAGAATTAGTGCAATCTTCGCTGGATCAACCAACAAACTGTGCTTACACACTATGTGTCCAAGTAGCATTCCAAACGGCGCACATAAAATGCACTTCTTGGAATTTAATGCAATATGATGTTGTTGACACCTTTCGAGCATCAATCACAAGTTTTCAAGATGGTCCCTAATTAGCCCATATATGATCCAATCATCCATATATACTTGCAAGAACTTTTGAATAAATTCTTTAAACATAGCGACAACTACCCAAGAAAATATTGTTGGTGCATTTTTCAGCCCAAAAGGCATGACTGTATAGTGAAAACAACCCCATTCAGTGACAAATGTGGTATTACGGTGATCCTCCTTTGTAATCCGGATATGGTGGTACCCTGAAAATCCATCCATGAAGGAATACGTCTCCCTAACCTCCTACTCCTTCAAAGACCTCATCTGTAAAAGGAGTCGGGAACGGATCATGTATGCATGCATCATTCAACTTTCTTAGGTCGACGCAAATGTAGATTTCACCAGTATTTTATCTTGGACCACCATAGGGATTATCCACTCTGATTTTTTGACAGGATCGATAGTCCCAGCATCCAGCATCCAGTCTATCTCATCCTTGACACAGTCCTTGTTTGTGGGTTCAGTCGATATGGCCTCTGTCGTACTGGTTTTGCATCTAGTTTCAATAGGATTTTCATCTCCCCTAGGTCTCCTAATATCCCCTTCATTTCTGAAAACCGTATCAAAAAACTATCTTGGAATTCATGCAGTAGGTCTGTGATTTTGGCCATTGTCTCCTCATCCCAGTAGTTCCATACATAAGAAAATTTTGGGTTCTCTTCCGAACCAATGTTGACTTTCCTGATATTCAGCAACTAACTCATTGAATCTGTCGGTATGTCAGGTGCTGCGACGCCATGGCTTCCTTTGAAATCTGGAATATTAACATTCCACAACTCATCATCATCTTCAGGTTCCCAATATAGGTTGTAGCATTTCATCATGGATTGTATTGAGAAGTGTACATGTGGATCAAATGGTTATGCGACAGGGACAACTTTCAATACTACGTAGTGGATGATGTGCAATGCATTTTGAAATTTTGGGTTGGCATCTAGGAAACTAAATGTCTACGTAAAGCAGATGGTCAAATCCTCCCAAGTGGTTATATTTCTGTGCAATTCTACCGCTACATACTAGGATATTGGCATCTCATCCCAAGTGTGTACAAAAAGATGGATCCACTCATCTTTGGTTCATGATGCCCATAAGACCTAACATTCTATCAAATGACTAGTGGGGTCATTTTTCCCGTTGTATCTCCCAAGTTGATGGACCTCCAAATCACCGAAGAGCACCATCATCAGTCTCTGGCACTGTTCCCACTCATGGATAATCTATTTGTGCATTTCCCACCATCGGTTTGGGGTATCCTTCAGTGCTACATCTGGGGCCAATACTGTTTGGGGCTCAAACACTTTCTCTTTAAATTCTCGAAGGAATTATGATAACGCTAGAAGGCCTTCATAAATTGGTAACTCAACCATATCAGTCGTGACATGATGGAGAGACTATGTAATCAACTTGCATTTCCTGAATGACACTTCATGCAACCTATTCTTCCAATTTTCCAAAGCATCATTAGAGTCAGAGGATTCAAAACTTGTGCTACGCCATCCAATTTTTCCATCGATGGTAGGATGGATATAGTCTTTATAGATATTATAAACATGATCCCAACTTTTACCGACTTCATCCTTCACTAGTTCAATATACCGATGTCCTTCCTAAGGGTCCATGGGAGCGATGACCCTGACATCCAGGTTCTCAAATGTCATAAACCGTTTGTTGAAGTTGATGACCACCATGCTATCATTATCCCACCCTATCCCTAGCAATGTGGTTTAAGAACTTCCATATTCAACCACTTCTATCACATCAAAATCAGCATGCATTTTCATACCTTCAATATCGACAACTAGGTTTGAGACGCAACCAATGGGCTCAACTTTTGCCTGATTTGCTAGTCACAAATGCACTGGCGAACATCCCAAGTTCAGCTTCCCCATAAATTTCCAAGTCTTCTTGGTCAGAATGTTTACATCTGATCCAAGATCCAGAATAACAGAGTAAACCTCATAATCTTCGATCTGGATATTCATCCTCATCTCCTTGCTTATCTTCCTGTTTTCTAAGGAGTTCACTGCAGAATCCTTCAATGCCTTATCTCGGTGGTACAATAACGTCTCAAGCTCGACAAGGGATTTAGGGTCCCTTTCCAGTGACAGACAACTATCAAAGAACTATTATAAGGTACCATGCTGTCGTGATGGTCTTGCCTCTATAGATGGATCAAAAGCATATGGCATGTCAATAATTGGTAACTTACTCGGATTTCTCCTGATTGCATGCTTGGATTCAAAAATGTGTCTTTCTCCATCACAATATCAAATTCCACCTTTTTCTTTCCAGTGAGCTGAACTTGCTGCCGCTGTCCATCTTCTCTAGTTGTCGCACCGACATGAGTGACAACCCCAACATCGACATCCGTCATTCACGGTTTGGCTTGAATTGTGGAAACCGTTGATCCTTGATTCAATTTCTCAGCTTAATTCAATGGTGGATTATAATTCAACGACTGATTTATCAGTTGATTCTGAGGCAGGTTCTGAGTCTGATTCTACGATGAGATCTGATTCTCCGTCATTGGCTAGTTCTGTACTTGGAATGTTGGTTGGTTCTGAGTCTGCACATTCGGTAACTGAGGAATGTTTCCAACTTGCCATTTTTCAATTAGCTGAAGAAAATTTTCAACATTATGCTCATTCACCGCACAGTATGTACACTGTGCATGAGGGAAATCCCTCTAATAATTCCTAAATACTCCATAGGTAACAAACTAGATTGATTCTCGACCTCATCCTCCTCCTCGACCGAGCCTCCTCCTCGTCCTCTAAATCCTCCGTGGAATCCTCCTCGGACTCCTCCTTGCTTAAACTGAGGCTGGGCCATTTATTGTTGTGGTGGGTTTGGTTGCTGCTAGACATAGTATGTAGCTTGAACATATTATGCCTGTGACTGAATGACCGGCGCCTGATTATACTGTGGTTGTGGTGCATATTGCAGTTGTGCTACAAGCTGTGGCTGAGGTGCAAACTATGGTTGCACTGTAAACTGCTATTGCGGTTGTGCTGGGATAAACAGCATCTGGGGAGATGATGTATATTGTACCTGCACTACTGGTTGTGCCATATGTGGCTACGATTGCATTGCTTGGGGGTCCTCACCTTTCACCAAGTATGAATCATATGTCCATTCCTGGAGCAAGTCATCAGCTCGATACTTTTTATCATCATGTCCTACTGACCAACAAAAGGTACAGTACAAATTTTCTGCCTTGGAAACCATTTTTTGCATGTACTCACAGTTCTCATGTCGATGTCTGTAGACCTGACATATGCGGCACCATGGTATACCAATGTAGCTCAATGGGTTCGGCGCACCTGAAAGCAAATAATTCTGGAATGTCGGACATGTATCCTTGGTGTGTCTATCTATGTGACACTAGGTGCACCAAATGTCGTTATGGTATTCCTTACCCTTCTTGATATCTTGAAGTTGGAGTGTCAGATTGGCCAACTGTGCTTAGATCTGGTTCATCCCAACCACGGTTTCTCCTACTGGTGATGCTTCTAATTTCATCGCAATTTCCAGAGACTCGCTCCGTGTCAGAATATTTTGCTACATTAGCGGTTGTCTGATATGTGGCACAAGTGCGGTGATGAACCACTCCTTGTGTTGAACGTCACTCATCTTGAATATGAATCGATCCATCAACGCCTTAAACCATTGATCGAAGTCCCAAATTGTTTCATTAGGGAACTCCTTGATTTATTTCAACTCGATAATGTACTGAGCCTCAGACTTTAGCTTCTTGAATTCTTCAAATAACCCCTTACGTATTTCATCCAATGTCTTCATTGTACCTCCCTGAGGAACTAGCATGAATCTCATATACCACTCCAGTGCATGACCCTTGAGGGTGATTTCCAGCTGGCTTTTCTTGAGATCATCATCTATAGTCTGTCGGGTGGTCCAGATCGCCTCACACAAGAACCAATATTGCTCTGGTTCATTGGTGTCATTTCCATGAAATATTGGTAGCTTCATTTCATTTCCCGCCATTCTGGTCCTTCTTCCTTCGGTTGGTACTTTACTTCTAGACTGCTGCTAACACGTCGGGAAATTCGACGTAGAATGTGTGTTTCTTCCTGGTGGTGGAGTAGTGCGCGGAGGTGTGGACACATTACCGTTGGGGTTCAATCATGTCATCCTTCTAGGCGTAGCCTGAGACTGGTCATCCTCATTGTCACTAAAAGTTTGCTTTGTCCCATGTGGTTGTTCCTTGCAACATCACACTTCGATCACAGTAGGACCCTCTTTCATCCTCTGCCTCTTCTCTCGAAACTTTTCTCCTCCTCTTATACAACCACTTGTTTCCTCGGTGGCCTTCGTACTTTCACCAGAACTCATGCCCATCTACCCTTTACCTTTTCATGCATCTCCCCCTTTTCGTCGCAGTGCCTACATCCTTCGCACACCAGAGTTCCACTAATCTTGGTCCATTTTCAGAATACCTTTTTTGCATACAAGCTATTTAATAGATAGTTGCGGAGACAACAAAAATATACCTCACGGTCCATTGAAGAACTCCCTTTTTGATTCACTAAAAGACTTATTGGTATCAACTACAAACTTGGTAATGTATCCCTCCAAGATACTGTCCAACCACACCTCAGTAGCTCGCGATGCCTTATTGTCTGTTTCTTGTAATTCCTGGATCAACTCCAGAGTCCAAGATGTTGGCTCTCCTCCTTGGAAGTTTTTCTTCTTAGAAGCGAACTTCGCCAGCCACTCATGGAAGAGGACATGAAACTCATAGAAAAACCATTCGTGATTACCATTGTGAATATATATATCCAACCAATTGCTCGTCGATAGCTTCATATTCTGGTTTTTGGCTTCAGCAAACTTTCACAGTTTCAAACCAAACCACTCCTCGATCTCCTAACAAGTTGGATTCCAAAACATATCCTCCTTTCAATCCCAACTCGGTCCTAGAAATGGAACCATTTGTTGTTGAAAACCCACCAACAAAGCCTCGTTGATAGGGGTTCTCACTCTTTCGACGCCCAACCAGCACGATCTCCCTGAGCACTAGCCCAGATAGGTTTTACCCCACCTAGGAACATCCATAGAGTGGATGAAGTCTCACCCGAGATATTCAACGGAGAGCTGTCGAAACCAAGTTTTCAACAGTAAGAAGGGAAGACATGGCATCCGATAGGTATTGCAACATAAATATTAGATTACAGAACTAAGACTGTTGGGGCGCGTGCCTTCACAGTCACTAATTTTAGTAACTCCACAGTTTTTGTGGAAGCTTGTAAGCGGAGTTGCGCGTCAAAATAGTCTTAGGGGTGTCGGGGTTGAGTCAAAGCCCTTTTTTTTGTGATTGTCCATAAATTTCGAGTGTAAGCCCATGATTTTGTAAGAGTGCACTTGTATAAATAGGCACTCATGTAAAGATTTCAAGGGTATCTAATGACATGAGGATCATGTGATGCAAAGTAAGATCTATTTTGGTTTTTAAGGTCAAGTCCCAGCTGAGTGCGTGGACAACCTCTGCAGCTGTGTGCATAGAGGATTCTTGTAAGAAGGAATTGCAACTAAATCCGTAGCTTAGAGTTGTAAGAAAGGAACTGTAGCTAAGTGTGCAGCTTAGAGTTGTAAGAAAGGAACTGCAGCTAAGTGCACAACTAGACTTGAAGGAAAGGATCTGCAGCTGAGTGCACAGATCAGAACTGTTGTTTTGTGAAAAGTTGAATAAAACCACAGTTCCGTGGACGTAGCCCCTACCCTCGGGGTGAACCACGTTATATCTTGTGTTGTGGTTGTGATTTTATATGGTTTCTGTTTTCTTCTCATGCATTGATAAGTAGATAAATGATAAGTAAGATAACTGCTAAATATTAACTTCGCTGTGAATTCCCAGTTAAGGGTTAGGAAAGAAACTGTTTGTTTATCTAACTACAAATCTATATAAGTGAATGTCGAAGCTCATTTTTGTATGAATATTTGTTGTTAAGGATAAAGGTACAGTAATATCCCTCTTCTGCTTGCAGAAATCTGATTTTGTGGCACCCCATAACTGTTTCAGGTGAGACTGCAACCTGTTCGCAGGTTGTTGCCGAAAGGGCCAACACTCTGGGCGTTTTTGTTGGTGCGAAGTTAAATTATAAACCCTGGGTCTGCCCTATAGCCCAACAAATTGGTTTCGTTTCTGGTTGAACTCGGTATCTTCTCAAGAGGGATCTACGTCGTACCTGGAGGGCTATGTTTTGGAGGCCCTCAGTAAAAGAAATCGGTGATTGGATTGAAGAGATTTATCTGAAATTTGCTGTGCAAGAAAATAAGGATCCTCATCTCATCTCAGGTACATTTTTACTGATATTCATGAAAATTGGTTTGGTAGTATCCACATAGAATAGCACCAGTGGTTATCCAGGTTGACAGAAAGAAAAACCAACTTCAAGGAAGATCAGTTTCCTGATTGGACCCCAGCAAGAATTAACATATTGAAAAGAGTGAACAACGTGATATCACGAGCTGTTCATTTCTGGACAAGGCGAACCCTTGAAGCATTTGTGACGGAATTCGCCATCGACACAAGTACCTCTTTTAGTGAAGCTGAAAGACAGTTTTCAAAGGACCAAGGGGTAAGTACTTGAATTCATTTAGTTTGAAAATTAAAATGCTCTTGGCTGAAAAAGGTATATTGCTTATAGAATCCAATTGCTAGAGTTGTTGCCACTAACATATGTTTGGAAGTGAAAGTGACTTCGACGAGCAAAGTGGTGTGCTACGAAGCGGTAAAAGATATAAGAGAAATTTTGGATCCTATAACCTAGGTCAAAATACCGAAGAAGAATCTATGTCTAAAGAAACCACTTCTGTTAGAAACCCTCCTACAACCCCGCAGAGAAGATCTGTTATTCCTGAGAAACAGTCGCAGTCTGAAAGTAAACCTAGCTCGAGTATTCCTGTTGCAGGTCAGTATACCCCAGTAAGTTCCCCCCCCCCCCCGCCTACTGCTAGTCCCCCTCCCTCCCCCCTAGATCTAAAATGTCCCATATGAATGATGACATCAAACTACCAGTCTTCAAAGGAATTGGATCAGACGATCCAGAACAGTTTTGGTTCTTGTGCAAAGCTATGTGGACTGCGAAGAACATTATGGATCAAGATATAAGAAGAGCGCAACTGGTTACTTCTTTCAGAGACCGGGCTTTGACCTGGTTCGTGAAGTTTTCTAGCACTCAGAACCATGCCTTGGATGATATTAAAGTAGCAATGATCAAAGAGTTCAAGAAGCCTAAATCAGAGTCACAGTGTATAACTCAACTGAAAGAGATTCAGCAGAGGCGAGGTGAATCAGTTTGGGACTTTGATCAGAGGTTCAAAGTTCTGCTAGATCAAGTTAGTTTCACTATTGGACCAACACAGCATAAAGAATGGTTCATTGCAGTCCTATTACCTCATATCAGAACTCCACTCATGCAACAGAAGGTTGCTGATCAGCAAGAGGCTTTGGATATTGCCATGAAACTAGAGACAGCTCCTGCCGAAGATAATTCTGGCATAGCCCAAATACAAGCACAATTAGCAGAAATGGATTTGGAGCTTCATGACATGAAGAAGGGGAAATATATTCGCGAAGAGGTTTGGAGTACACAATGTAGGACAGAAGGTCATGACAAGGAACAATGTACTGCGCTAAGAAATTACCTGAATACTGGTGCGCCAAACCCATTTAACCCTAATGTTTTATATTGTGATATTTGTAGAAGAACTGGCTAGCATCGACCTGAAGATTGCTATCTGCTACAAAGATATGTGCAAGTACCTAAGAATCCATATTGCAAGTTCTGTAAGTCAGTAGGACACAACGAAGATGAGTGTCGAAGCTTTGACCTTATGAGAGAGCGAACCTATGATGCTTATAGGGTACAAAACGATGCATAAGGAAATGATGGATATGGTTACCGGGTTAGTACATCAAGTTGAGGTACTTTTGGAGGTCGTGGTCATGGTGGTATGCCTGGAAGAGGTCGAGGCTAGGTTGTGTGCTATAAGTGTAATCAGGCAGGACATCTAGCTAGAGACTGTCGGAACCCAACTACGACATGTCGATATTGCAGAGCGGTAGATCATGTGATTGAGCAATGCCCGCAGTTGATAGCCAAGATACAAGAAAGAAATTCCCCTCCTACTCAGAACGTTCAGATGATTTCCGTGGAGCAAAGATCTGTCCCAGCCATTAACATTGTTACAAGGAGTGGAGCTATGACGCAAGTGCAGACTAAGGAAAAATAGCATGATGAGGCTTGGGTTTGTAAGATCCCAGAGAAAGTCCCAACCTTTGACATGGGAAGAGAAAAAGAAACATTTATGGAAGCAAAAAAAGAATTTGCTGATATGAGCACATCAGTAGCACCTATGCAACAACATCAACAGCAGTCACAGTCTCAATAAGCTTCGACGGATAAAGTAAGTACACTGTCATCATTTTTTCAGAGTTGTATGAAGCTCTTAAGGAATCAGAATGCTTTGAATGAGTTACATAAAGTTATCGCTTCTTGCGAGCCTCAACGAAGCTCTAGTAAAGAAAAAACTGTTAATAGAGTTAGAAGAACTGGAAGAGAAATGAGATTGCATGCTCAGATAGGAGAGTATGACATGACTGACATCATTTTAGACTTGGGATCAGAAGTAAATGTCCTAACTAAGAAGACATGGGAACAAATGGGAAAACCTACAATTGACTGGTCCCCCATACAGTTGAGATTATCCAATCAGTAGAAGATTGTGCCCCTAGGAAGATTCCCTAGTGTCCCAGTAGACATTGATGGAGTCAGTACCTTAGCAAATTTTGAAGTCATTGAAATAATTGATGATAGAAACCCCTATCCAGCCTTGCTAGGAATTGAATGGGAAATAGAGAATTCTGCAGTAATCAACCTTAAGAATAGGAAGATTACTTTTGAAGGAAAAGGCTTGAGAGTCATAGTACCCTTGGACCCTTCTCAAGGAGAAAGGTACATAGAGCCAGTCAGAGATGAAGATCAGGATGTTTTGGATCATATCTACAACATCACAGCTAAAGAAGAAGATTATGTTAACCCTACTACTGAAGGTATAATGGATTGGAAGTGTGACAGTTCTTGCATGACTGATTCAGATGAAGTCCTAGAGAATTGGCAGAATAGACTTTATGAACTACATGGACATCGATGTGCAAGAATTACCAAGTCTCTCAGATGCCTTCGCTCACAGAAAAGAGTCTTACCTATTTTTGATGGCTTGACAGACTCCGAAGATTTTATTTTGCAATTTTCGGAGCAGGTACTAGATTCACAGAAGATGGAGACTCTAGATTCAGTATTTAGAGCCATAGCTACTAGGTGGCGGAATGGTCATAAAAAGTACATTCATAGTTGGGAAGCTTGTCAAAAGTCCCTTCGCCTAAGATTCAGGGATCGACCTCAGGAGGTGCGAAGCATATTTAATGGTAAGACTAGCGCTCAGGAACATTTGGAGCAATGTTATGAAGCATGGAAGCATGTACATCATGAATAATGGGTACATAGGTTTGTGCACACTCTGGAACTTGTAGCAAAGAAACGGTATGCGGAGGTGGAGCTTTGCCATGGTACAGTAAGTTGGGATAGTATTGTTGATAGTTTTGTGCTTACATTTTCTATTAATGAGATTTGTCCTGCTTTAGATGCAGCTATTAGATTGATCCATACCAAGGTGTTTGATGATAAAGAAATAGCTGAGTACCAACCTGATTGGAAGGAACAAGAAGCTAATGTAGTAGAATGTTATAACCTCGCAATTGACGAGGATGATGACCCGCATAACATTAAAATTCCTGAGTCAGAAGGGCACTGTGAAGTACATGGACAAGAAGTCGAAGCACCTGAAGTAACTCAACCCTTGAAGACAAGGCAAGTAAACATCGGATCAGAAGAACAACCCAAGTACGCTACCATTGGAGATTATTGGGATGAAGAAATGGTGAGCAAAGTGACCCAACTTCTCCATGAATATCAGAATTTATTTTCGACGAAGTTCTCAGAAATGAAAGGTATCCTTGGTGATATAGGAATGATAAAAATCCCTTTGGAACCTAATGTGAAGCCTGTAAAACAGCACCCTTATACGCTGAACCCTAAGTATAAATAAAAAGTCAGAATGGAGGTAGATAAGATGCTTGCTGCAGGAATCATTGATCCTGTTGAAGAGTCCAAATGGGTGAGTCCTATGGTGGTGCAAGAAAAAAAGACCAAAGGAGAAATCAGAATCTGTGTCGATCTGAGGAAGTTGAATGATGCTTGTTTACATGATCCTTTTCCTAATCCCTTTACAGATGAATTTTTAGACAATGTCGGAGGTCAAGAAGTGTATTCCTTCACTGATGGATTTTCAGGTTACCATTAGATCAGAATTGCTCCAGAGGATCGACATAAGACCACCTTCGCTACAGAAATGGGATATTTCCAGTATACAGTTATCCCCTTTGGATTGAAGAATGCACCTGCTATGTTTCCAGAGTAGTCATATCTGCATTTAAGGAATTTATACATAAATTCTTGGAAGTATACTTTGATGATTGGACTATATTCGGTTTATTGAAGGATCATATAGCTAGTTTAAGACTTATGCTCGACAAGTGTAGACAGCATCAGATTTCATTGGACCTGAAGAAGTGTATCTTTTGTGTACCTTTTGGAATTATGCTAGGTCACATTGTGTGCAAACAAGGATTGATGATGGATCCTACGAAGATATCCATTATCGTAAACTTTCCACCTCTGAAGTCTGTTAAGCAACTTCGCACCACACTTGGTCATACTGGATATTATAGGAAATTCATCAAAGGATATGCTAAGATTACAGCCCCTATGGAAAAGCAATTGAAGAAAGATATTAAGTTTGAATGGATACCTGAGTGTCAGGAAAGCTTGGATATTTTGAAATAAAAGATGGTAGCTGCCCCTATCTTAGTATTCCCTGATTGGAATAAGGAGTTTCATGTGCATGTCGATGCATCCTCCATTGCTTTGGGTATAGTATTGGCTCAGTCCGACGAAGGTAATATTGATCACCCTATTGCTTTTGCAAGTATAAAATTGTCCACAGTAGAAAAGAACTATACTACGACAGAACGAGAAGTTCTAGCCATGGTTTATGCCTTGCAAAAGTTTCGACATTATCTGTTAGGATCTCACATTAAAATGTTTATTGACCATTCTGCTTTGAATTACTTGGTTAACAAGTACTTGGTCAAAGTAGAATGGTCAATGAACATTTTAATATGAGATCCTAACAGATAATGTCGAAACTTTTGCAAGGCATAAACCATGGCTAGACCTTCTCGTTCTATCGTAGTATAGTTCTTTTCTACTGTGGACAATTTTCTACTTGCAAAAGCAATAGGGTGATCAGTATTACCTTCGTCGGACTGAGCCAATACTATACCCAAAGAAATGGAGGATGCATCGACATGCACATGAAACTCCTTATTCCAATCAGGGAATACTAAGATAGGGGCAGCTACCATCTTTTATTTCAAAATATCCAAGCTTTCCTGACACTCAGGTATCCATTCAAACTTAATATATTTCTTCAATTGCTTTTCCATAGGGGCTGTAATCTTAGCATATCCTTTGATGAATTTCCTATAATATCCAGTATGACCAAGTGTGGTGCGAAGTTGCTTAACAGACTTCAGAGGTGGCAAGTTTACGATAATGGATATCTTCGTAGGATCCATCATCAATCCTTGTTTGCACACAATGTGACCTAGCATAATTCCAAAAGGTACACAAAAGATACACTTCTTCAGGTCCAATGAAATCTGATGCTGTCTACACTTGTCGAGCATAAGTCTTAAATTGGCTATATGATCCTTCAATAAACCGAATATAGTCCAATCATCAAAGTATACTTCCAAGAATTTATGTATAAATTCCTTAAATGCAGATATGACTACTCTGGAAACATAGCAGGTGCATTCTTCAATCCAAAGGGCATAACTGTATACTGGAAATATCCCATTTCTGTAGCGAAGGTGGTCTTATGTCGATCCTCTGGAGGAATTCTGATCTAATGGTAACCTGAAAATCCATCAGTGAAGGAATACACTTCTTGACCTCCGACATTGTCTAAAACTTCATCTGTAAAGGGAGTAGGAAAAGGATCATGTAAACAAGCATCATTCAACTTCCTCAGATCGACACAGATTCTGATTTCTCCTTTGGTCTTCTTTTCTTGCACCACCATAGGACTGACCCATTTGGACTCTTCAACAGGATCAATGATTCCTGCAGCAAGCATCTTATCTACCTCCATTCTGAATTTTTCTTTATACTTAGGGTTCAGCCTATAAGGGTGCTGTTTTACAGGCTTCACATTAGGTTCCAAAGGGATTTTTATCATTCCTATATCACCAAGGATACCTTTCATTTCTGAGAACTTCGTCGAAAATAAATTCTGATATTCATGGAGAAGTTGGGTCACTTTGCTCACCATTTCTTCATCCCAATAATCTCCAATGGTAGCGTACTTGGGTTGTTCTTCTGAGCTGATGTTTACTTGCCTTGTCTTCAAGGGTTGAGTTACTTCAGGTGCTTTGACTTCTTGTCCATGTACTTTGCAGTGCCCTTCTGACTCAATAATTTTAATGTTATGTGGGTCATCATCCTCGTCAATTGCGAGGTTATAACATTCTACTACATTAGCTTCTTGTTCCTTCCAATCAGGTTGGTACTCAGCTATTTCTTTATCATCAAACACCTTGGTATGGATCAATCTAATAGCTGCATCTAAAGCAGGACAAATCTCATTAATAGAAAATGTAAGCACAAAACTATCAACAATACTATCCCAACTTACTGTACCATGGCAAAGCTCCACCTCCGCATACCGGTTCTTTGCTACAAGTTCCAGAGTGTGCACAAACCTATGTACCCATTCTTCATGATGTACATGCTTCCATGCTTCATAACATTGCTCCAAATGTTCCTGAGCGCTAGTATTACCATTAAATCTACTTCGCACCTCCTGAGGTCGATCCCTGAATCTCAGGCGAAGGGACTTTTGACAAGCTTCCCAACTATGAATGTACTTTTTATGACCATTCCACCACCTAGTAGCTGTGGCTCTAAATACTGAATCTAGAGTCTCCATCTTCTGTGAATCTAGTACCTGCTCTGAAAATTGCAAAATAAAATCTTCGGGGTCTGTCAAGCCATCAAAAATAGGTAAGACTCTTGTCTGTGAGCGAAGGCATCTGAGAGACTTGGTAATTCTTGCACATCGATGTCCATGTAGTTCATAAAGTCTATTCTGCCAATTCTCTAGGACTTCATCTGAATTAGTCATGCAAGAACTGTCACACTTCCAATCCATTATACCTTCAGTAGTAGGGTTAACATAATCTTCTTCTTTAGCTGTGATGTTGTAGATATGATCCAAAACATCCTGATCTTCATCTCTGACTGGCTCTGTGTACCTTTCTCCTTGAGAAGGGTCTAAGGGTACTATGACTCTCAAGTCTTTTCCTTCAAAAGTAATCTTCCTATTCTTAAGGTTGATTACTGCATAATTCTCTATTTCCCATTCAATTCCTAGCAAGGCTGGATAGGGGTTGCTATCATCAATTATTTCAATGACTTAAAAATCTGCTAAGGTACTGACTCCATCAATGTCTACTGGGACACTAGGGAATCTTCCTAGGGGCACAATCTTCTACTGATTGGATAATCTCAACTGTATGGGGGACCAGTCAATTGTAGGTTTTCCCATTTGTTCCCATGTCTGCTTAGTTAGGACATTTACTTCTGATCCCAAGTCTAAAATGATGTCAGTCATGTCATACTCTCCTATCTGAGCATGCAATCTCATTTCTCTTCCAGTTCTTCTAAATCTATTAACAGTTTTTTCTTTACTAGAGCTTCGTTGAGGCTCGCAAGAAGCATTAAATTTCTGTAACTCATTCAAAGCATTCTGATTCCTTAAGGGCTTCATACAACTCTGAAAAAATGATGACAGTGTACTTACTTTATCCGTCGAAGCTTATTGAGACTGTGACTGCTGTTGATGTTGTTGCGCAGGTGCTATTGATGTGCTCATATCAGCAAATTCTTTTTTGGCTTCCATAAATTTTTCTTTTTCTCTTCCCATGTCAAAGGTTGGGACTTTCTCTGGGGTCTTACAAACCCAAGCCTCATCATGCTATTTTTCCTTAGTCTGCACTTGCGTCATAGCTCCACTCCTTGTAACAATGTTAATGGCTGGGACAGATCTTTGCTCCACGGAAATCATCTGAACGTTCTGAGTAGGAGGGGCATTTCTTTCTTGTATATTGGCTATCAACTGCGGGCATTGCTCAATCACATGATCTACCGCTCTGCAATATCGACATGTCGTAGTTGGGTTCCGACAGTCTCTAGCTAGATGTCCTGCCTGATTACAATTATAGCACACAACCTAGCCTCGACCTCTTCCAGGCATACCACCATGACCACGACCTCCAAAAGTACCTCAACTTGATGTACTACCCCGGTAACCATATCCATCATTTCCTTATGCATCGTTTTGTACCCTATAAGCATCATAGGTTCGCTCTCTCATAAGGTCAAAGCTTCGACACTCATCTTCATTGTGTCCTACTGACTTACAGAACTTGCAATATGGATTCTTAGGTACTTGCACATATCTTTGTAGCAGATAGCAATCTTCAGGTTGATGCTAGCCAGTTC